>JASDQU010881595.1:6706-18044 GCA_032191745.1 Picea mariana | reverse complement strand
GGGCTCGATCTTGAGGTGTTACAATCCCCTCCCCTTATTTTTACACTATCCTCAATGCAACTTATTTACACCACAACAATAAGATTTCCAAAATCTTCAAAAACATGTGGGCACCTTGTATGCATGGAATCTTCATACTCCCATGTTGTGTCCTTAGGACCCTACCAGGTCCACTGGAGTTTTACAAGCCCTATGGCTCGATTCCAGAGTTGCTTGATTTTCTGATCTAGTATATGCACTGAATGCACCTGCAAGACACCTTCTTGCTCCACCTGAATCACTTTCCAATCAATAACATGATTAGAATAAGGTATATATTTCTTAAGAAATGAAACATGAAACAAATTATGTACAGTCATGGATGCAAGAAATGCAAGCATATATGCAACTGGTCCAATCTTTTCTAGGATTTTAAATGGCTCACAATATTTGGCTGCCAACTTGGAACGGTTTCCTAGTTTCAGGGAAATTCTGTTGGCTTTCACTTTCAAGAAAACATGATCACCCACTTTGAAATTCCTATGGGTTCTGCCTTTGTCTCCATATATTTTCTACATGTCTTGGGAAACCTTCAAATTCTACTTAATCTTCAACATTTTCTCTTCCATTTCCTTGAGAAACTCTGGCCCAATTACTGCTCTATTAGCTAGGTTGTCCCAACTTATTGGTGTGTTGCACTTTGTGACATAAAGTGCTTCGAACGGGCTCATCTTTAGTGATGCTTGACACCCATTGTTGTAGGAAAATTCTACCAAGTGTAGGTAGTCTTCCCATTTATATGGTTTGTCCATCACATACATCCTTAGCATTTCTTCTATCACTTGGTTCGCCCTTTTTTTTCCCATTAGAATTAGGATGATAGGCTATGATGAAGTTCAGATTCGTTCTGAACCCTCTGAATAACCCTTTCAAGAAATTTGAGGTGAATTTTAGGTCTCTTTCAGACACAATTGTCTTGGGGATATCGTGCAATTGTGTTACTTCCTTCATATAGATATCAACAACATTAGTTTCCTTGTGAGTAGTTTTCAATGGAATAAAATAGGCATCTTTCGTAAGCTTATCCACCACCACCATGATGGAATCATGCTGCTTGTTGGTTCTAGGAAATCCTATGATGAAATCCATTTTTACCACTTTCCACTTCCACTCAAGAATGGGTAATGGTTGTAGCTCAGACTATGCTCAACCTTGAACCTTTGACATTCTAAGCATTTAACTATCTACTCTACAATTTCCTTCTTCATGCCTGGCCAAAATTAGTGGCTCTTGACTTTTGCCACTATTTTCTGATATCCAGGGTGCCCATCATATGGCACATTATGCATTTCCTTCAATATCATAATTCTCAACTCCTGGGAATTAGGTACATAAATTTTGTTTTTGTACAAGAGTGTTCCATCAACTTCCAATTTATAATCCTCCACTTTCTATAGCATCTTACCTTGTTGTAGCTTTGCCACCAATTCCATGTACTGCAAATCTACATTTGCAACTTCCCAAAATTTTCCTTTAATATCATTTTGATACATGTTAATGGTCGTATCATGTAGTTCATGCACTCTTCTGCTGAGTGCATCAACCACTTTGTTCTCCTTTCCTTTGATATGCTTGATATCAAAATCATACTCACAAATGAATTCCAACCATCTACTTTGCCTAGAATTCAAGGTTGGTTGATCAAAAAAATACTTTAGACCATTATGGTTTCCCCTCAGTTCAAACCTCCTTTCCATGAGGTAGTTCCTCCATTTCTCTAGGGCGTGCACTATGGATGCCAACTCCAAATCATGAGTTGCATAGTTATTTTCAAGATCCTTCAACTTTCTGGATTCATAACATACCACAAACCCATTCTGACTGAGGAATCCTCCTAGTCCTTATTTGAATGAATCTATAAACACTACAAAATATTCATTTGGATTTCTAATCCTTGGGATTGGAGCACTGGTTAACAACTGCTTCAATTGTTGGAAGCTTTTCTCACATTCTTCTCTCCATTGAAATTTCTTCTCCTTCCTTTGCAAGGAAGTGATTGGGTGATCTATCCTTGATAACCTTGCTATGAACCTTCTATAATAGCCAGCTAGACCCATAAAGGATCTAACTTTTGTCATGCTCTTCAACACTGACCATTCTCTGATGGATTCTATCTTCTCGGGATCCACGACTATCCCATCTTTTGAAATGATATGTCCCAAATAATGGATCTTCTTTTGATAGAATGAGAACTTTCTCAATTTGGTATATAGTTGGTGCTCTCTTAGCACTTGCAACACCATCCTCCAATGATTTTCATTCTCTTCCTCTGACTTGGAATACACCAGGATGTCATCCAAAAATACAATGACAAACTTGTCCAAATATTCCCTGAAAACACCACTCATTAAGCACATGATAACAATGGGTGCATTTGATAACCCAAATGGCACCACTGTGAATTCATAATGACCATACCTTGTTCTAAAGGTGGTCTTTCTGATGTCTTCATCCTTTACCCTTACCTGGTGGTACCATGACCTGAGATCTATTTTTGAAAATATCTTGGCATCCTTCAACTGATCAAACAGATCATCTATCCTTGGCAAAGGATACTTGTTCTTAATAGTCACTTTGTTCAACTATCTGAAATCGATGCACAATCTCAACGTCCCATATTTATTCTTCATGAAAAGGACCAGGGAACCCCAAGGTGACATGCTTGGGCGTATATACCCCTTCTTCAGAAGTTCTTCAAGTTGCAATTGCAGTTCTTTCAGCTCTGGTGTATTCATTCTGTAAGGAGTTTTTGACAGTGGAGTTGCTCCAGGCATCATGTTTATAGATAAATCAATATCTCTTTTTAGGGGTATTCCAGGTGCCTCCTAGAATACATCTTCAAAATATATTAATACTACATGGTTTTCAATATTTGACACCATATCCTTAGGTGTTTCTTCTATATGAGTTGCAAATATTTGGCAACCCTTCCTGTAACACTTCTTTAGCTACATTGTTGAGATTTCTATGATAGTAACTACCCTTGTAATTCCATGCACTTTCCTTGGGTTTCCTTCCTCATCCATGCAAGTAAATTCCTTGTTAAGAAATTATAATATGGCATGGTGTTGGTCCAACCAATACATCCCAATTAGAAAGTCATAGGAACCTAAAGGTAAGATGTTCAATTCATCCCTTGTGCTCAGTCCATTCATGTCCATTGGACATGACTTAACCAAATCAACAAAATTTCTCTTGGCTCCTATATCCAACAACACTAACCAATATTTTCCATGCTTGCTTCTTGGAAAATGAAAAATTTCCACCATTCTAGGATCTATATAAATATGACTAGCTTCTGAATCAATTAAAATAGTAATGGTTTGGTTGTTGATCACATTTTCTGCTTTAATCACATGTGACTAATATTCTTCTTGCTTGTTGTCCAAGGATGCGTATATCCTGGGTATTATACTACTCATGTCCTCCACTATTTATGCTTGCTAAACATTGTGGATATCTCTCACTTTGTCATTTTTGTGGGGGAAATATTTGTACCTATGATTTCCTTTATAACCCCAACATTCCATAGGTGGTTGTCTTGGCGATTTCCCACCTACTTCAGCCTTCCCGAGCTCTCTAAAACCTGGCTGTCCTTGATGGATATTCTTGAAAAATGGTGTTTTGTTTCTCTTCTCCCTCTTCTCCCTCTTAAACTTCTTCTTGCCTTCCCAATATTTTTCCTTTTCTTTTTCCTGATCATATAAGCATTTTTCTCTCCTTATAGTTTCTTCCATAGTTTTCAGGTCATAATATTGGATCTTGTCACTGAGGGAACATGGAATCTCACTTAGATACCTTTGAATCTTAATTGTCTCGTCTTTGATGAAGGGGACATATTTCAACAAATTCAAGAATATTCTTTCATACTCATCAATGGACATACATCCCAGCCTGAGTTCGAAGAAATCTTTCATTTTCTGGTCATAATACCTCTTAACGAAGTACTTATTGTCAAAATGCCTCTTGAATTCCCTCCATGTAACATTATTCTCTTTGACGTGTTTTACTTGCACAATTTGATCCCACCATATGGATGCCTTTACTTTAAGTTGGTAAATGGAAATTATTTCCTCTGCATGAGAAGGATATTTTTTTAGTTGGAAATATTTCCTCATGCCCAACAACCATGTCTCAACATCTTCATATTTCTTGTGTTCTCTGTCAAAATCAGGAGGCTTGATTTTATTCATTTCACCCTTCAGTTCATCCACTTTGGATTTCCTATGTTTTCTGGTAGGATATGGACTTGAACTACTATCTTCTTTCTTATTGGAATGTTTCAGGGAGTGACAGTGATGCTTGCTAACAGTCCTTGATCTTCCTTTCTTCTCAGGGGTCCCATGACTCCCTATTTTTATTGAGTCGCTCTCCTTACCCAAATTATTTTCAATTATTTCCAGACTCTGCATCATCTTTATGTTGAATTCTCCTTGTTCCTCCTTGGATTTTATGAGCTTTTTGTTATCTGCTTTGTGAGTTTGGACATCTTTCTGCAACTTTTCAATGATTTTCATCATGTTTCCCTCCTTACATATCTCTTATCCATGCCCATTGGAGTTCGATCCTTCATCTCCCAAATGGACATCCATTCCTTTAGCTTCATTCTCTAAACTGAAATAATTATGTTCCTCTTCCATTTCGATGCACCGTGGAACAATTTGGTTGGCTTATGTCAATCATTAACTCTGTAAAAACAATGTGCAGTTAACCAAAATTTGTTAGGCCATCAGTCCTTAACAAATTCAACAGTATACATAAACCAATCCCATTTAAAGAAAACATTCAGATTTCATTCCTTGGTTCTCGATCAATCAAGAATCTCCACAGATCTTTTCTTTTTGAACTCTTCTATGTTTTGCAATAATTTTCGGGCACTAGCCCCTTTCTCTTAGCCCCCAACCCATGTGAACATGACTATGTCCAAGTGCTAGTTCGATAGGCACTTATTCAGGACTTCAGGCCTCCATCTTTAGAAGTTTTCAAATCACATCACAATAAATCTCTCAGAGTTCGAGATTGACAAAATTGTGAAGTAGGGTCGATCAACAGTGCACAACTACCCAACATCCCACGACTGGCACTCACTATGGAACCTCAGGCATCTAATCTCTTGGACTTCGGTGCTTTAGAGCTTCAGGATTTTGGAGGATTACACATCTGCACATCCCCAACACTTTGAACCATTAATCTCTGAACACTTCCATGTCACCTTTGGTGATGTCATTACATCTTGTCACCTTGACGTTACGAAACTTTTGATAGTTCTTCCTTTCGTTCCCTTATGAACAATTCTTCTGGAATGTCAAGTCTATGGAATTCACAACTAGCGTGATGCATCCACTGGGACCCATGGTTTTTGTACTTGAAATAATATGTCGAATAGTCACATCACTTAAATCCTTTCAAATTGTGGGGGCATGCATTTGTGGTTTGGAGTAACCCTCCTTTCGTCCTTCAATTCTTCTAATGGTGACATGTATATCCCTGGTAAAACTATGGTTTGGATTGCAGGACCTCCTTGGAAAATTAACTCACGTGCAATTTGGGTCCCCACAATGCCTCTTGGTCGTCGATATTGATGTATCATGATCAACGTGAGTGTGAGCTCGCTGACCTTTAAATATGTTTTGCAACCTCAGGGCCAATATAGTACAACTGTCAATATTCCAGGTGGGGGAACATGGAAGTATAGGATAGGTCCACATCACCTCCAAGTGATGTCATCATGACTCACTACTTTGACTCTTCGGGGCTTCAATATTTGGGATTTCTCGCCTAAGCACACATTAATTCTCCTAAATGCCAAAAGATCAAACAACCAATCTGCTGACATGCGTATCTTTCTCTGATCAAAGACTATAAATTATGTCGGCTCTTCGGGCTTCGTGAGTTTCAACCTATCCACACTCATTTTCTCCCGAAGTGATTTCAACTAATGTCCACATAATTCCACCATGTATCCTCTCTCTCAAATTTATGACACAAACGAACTTCATTACTCCACGAATTTCCAAAGGAACTCATGGATAACCACCTCACAACTTTTCCAGATATGATGGTCTAAGGTGACTCTGTTTTCTCATGAATAAATCCAATCCAGTAAGTCGTTAAAACTTGAGAGTTTCTCCCCCTTTGAATATTTCTTCCCGTTATCTCTCTTGAGCTTCATTTTTCAAACCCATTTCTCCTTAGAGGGTTGCTTCGACACTTAGTTAACTTTTGGATCTATGCACTCCTTGAAACAGATCTTCGCATCCCTTTACAAGAAAGTTCAAGCTATTTCTCTTGAGATTTTTGAGTCAAAGACTCTATCGATGCACTCCTTGAACCCAGGGACATTCTGAACCTTGAATTTTGTCCCTTTTGATGACAATTGACTCTTAAATTTTTGTCTCATTAACCGCTAACATGGCCCATCCAGTCTCAGTGTCGAAACTATGGCTCTGATACCAATTTTTAACATCTCCGACCATCGACCCCTGCCGGGTAACACTACCCAAACAACCTTAAAATTTTCTTTACTACTCTACTACCATTCATGTGACATTTGCGGCCTTAAACAATAGGCTAGGCCATGCCACTGAGTAACTTTGTAGAAATAATTGCATATAAAACTTAACCAAAAGATAGAGATAACATATGGTATTCACACTTTGTTATTGGATAAATCGGTAGGTGTGGACACTAACTGATCTCCCTAGATCCACCTAGATCTAGAACAAAACACACCAGAACATGACACTTTCTTTAAGTTTGAGATATTGAATTTACTAACTAAAGAGGGATCGGTGACATACCATTTAAACGCCACTTCCTCTCGCCATCACCATCCTAGCTTCATTCCAATGCTCATACAATGATGATCCTACAAAAGAACGTAACCAACCAAAGTGATAGTAATATCATAAACTCAATATAAACCTATGTATGCGATCAAGGAATCATACAATAAAACACAACAAGATTTATAGGAAAGAATCATATTATTGTATCATATTAAATGTGAAAGAGAGATTACAACCATGACCTTGATGCTGTAAGGTCCCTTCCAACTGTCCTTCATTCCCCACACACTTTTTGCTCCAAGGATTATGATACCATGGATCTGATATCTATTCACAATCTATCTCGACAAAGAAAATTTGAAAGCTACTCTAACCATGCTAACAATCCCAAGCAAAAAACAACTAACTTTCTCCATGAGAGATCCTCTCCTTTTATAAGCTGAAGTGGATAAGGTGAGGAGGTTAGGATGATCCCACTAAATCATGAAAGAGAGTAAGATCCAAACCATTCAGATTCCACCTCACCATGGAAGTTTCTCCTTCTAGAAGCATCGAGAAGATGCTCATTTTTCCCACATATGAGCATCCTTGCACCCTTCTTATAGAGAAACCTGCGAAAATCATCTTTAATAGGGATTTTGTAAAGGAAAATGCAACTTATTTTCTCAGGAAAGTTATTCTCTCTTCTTCCTTTAGGAACTCAGGCCACTGACCCCTCTGAAGGCAACAAATAGGTTTACATCATTAACGAACATAGGGATGAACAAAACACACTAGAACATGACACTTTCCTTCAGTTTGAGATATTTAATTTACTAACTAAAGAGGGATAGGTGACATACCATTTAAACGCCACTTCCTCTCACCATCGCCATCCTAGCTCCATTCCAACGCTCATACAAGGATGATCTTGCAAAAGAACACAACCAACCAAAGTGATAGTAATAGCATAAACTCAATATAAACCTATGTATATGATCAAGGAATCATACAATAAAACACAACAAGATTTATAGGAAAGAATCATATTATTGTATCATATTAAATGTGAAAGAGAGATTACAACCATGACCTTGTGGTCGTAAGGTCCCTTCTAACTATCCTTCATTCCACACACACTTCTTTCTCCAAGGATTCTGAGACCATGGATCTGATAGCTACTCACAATCTATCTTGAGAAAGAAAATCTCAAAGCTACTCTAACCAAGCTAACAATCCCAAGCCAAAAACAACTAACTTTCTCCATGACAGCTCCTCTCCTTTTATAAGTTGAAGAGGATAAGGTGAGGAGCTTATGATGATCCCACTAAATCATGAAAGCAAGTAAGATCCAAACCATTCGGATGCCATATCACCATGAAAGTTTTTCCTTCTAGAAGCATTGAGAAGATGCTCGTTTTCCCCACATATGAGCATTCTTACACCCTGCTTATAGAGAAACCTGCGAAAATCATATTTAATAGGGTTTTCATAAAGGAAATTGCAACTTATTTTCTCAGGAAAATTTCTTCTCCCTTATTTCTTCAGGAACTATGGCCACTGACCCCTTTGAAGGAAACATATAGGTTTACATCATTAACGGTCATAGGGATGACGAAAATAATGTGTAACAGAGAGCCCCCCAAAGTATGAAGGTAGAACAGAGTGATAGTTGAAATACCTTGTCGAGTGTGTGTAGGGAACAAGGAACAGTTGGTCGAAAACCTGCCAACAAACAAGGAAATATAGTACAATAATATATCATCACTGAGGTAGGCATTCCCATACTCATAATACAAATGAATCAAAGCATAAATGCCGACATGCAAAGATCCATGTCAAGTAAGACAAGTCATGGCCACCAAACATACACTATGGATCCATGCTGATATGACTCAAATATGAATATAGCCACCAAAAATACACTATGGATATATGTGTTAAAGACTCAAATTTGAACATAGCCACGAGATATACAATGTGGATCTATGTAACAGTACACTGAATATACTCCAACGCAACCTGAATCTATTAGAAAAGATCCAGGGTCTTCATCTCCACCACTCTATAGTACGAATCTAACCATGTGAATACATGTGTCGAAGTCAAACATGGTATAAACCACTTGATTACAGGTCATTAGTGTATACCGTTAACAAGTGCGAGGGAAATCACCATTAATGTCAATGAATCCCAAGGTACACTAGTACAATCCAACAAATGTGAATCAATGAGTTGAGGTCGAACACTCGGTGGAACCTTCTGATCAGAGGTCAGTAATGAAAACCGACTGTCGAAAGAGAGGAAAGATGCCATTGAGGCATGCAAGTTCCAAGGTACCAATTAGTTTCTAAGTCTAATTCCTGGATAATGAGTTTGAAGTCGACAGGAAAAGACTCGTCACAAGAGGGCTTTAATGTATCCACCATAAATGACATGAAACAGGTAACAAGATTTGATGTAGATTAGAGTAACAAGTGATTCAGGACTGACTCAGGGATGGTTGATGTAATAGAAGGCTTTAAGGACTACAGAAATGGCTGACACAATAGAAGGCTTTTCGGGTTGGACATCATTTTGAACATATTGAAAACACAACAACTGTCTTGGTAGCACTGACTCAACAACAAGGATCACAAACCGATTTGTAATGTTATAAAGGATTATGATCAAGAGACAAGTGGATTTTCCAACCTAGACACAAGGTGAGTGAAAGGGTGTCATGTTCAAAAGCGACTCTTTCATGGAATACAGGTTTAGACATATTTCTTTCCCAATTTTTCCCCCACCATTTCTGGTGAGTACCTCTTTATTTTTACACAAGCTTGAGGAGGATAACATATGCTTGAAATGGAAGATCATCCTTTGGATGAGTCCCTCAGATTATGTTTAACGAACCCTAGGAAGGAGTGGTTCAGTCCCACATGGGCCTTTCAATGTTTTTTGTATGAGCCCAAAGAAAGAAAACTCAGGGGTTTTTCATATTTAGAGAGTCTGAAAAACACTTAAAGAGAACTCTCTTAGTTCCTTTTTTGTAAAGTAGCCTGATGAGACCAAAAAATAGATAAACTATCGCTCAAAAGATGTTTTCTTCAAATACTTTAGCGAGCGTGAAAAGAACAAGGTCGCTTGACAATCTTTTCATGTTTAGAGAGTCTGAAAAGATCTTAAAGGGAACTCAAGTGGGTTCCTCTTTCGTATAACCTTTACGAGACCGAAAAAGTGATAAAAGTATACTCGGTTGCATTCTCACGTATTTATGAGCATGAGAAAGAATAAAGACTAAGATCGATAACTTAATCTCATGTATTTACGATCATGAGAAAGAACAAAGACTAAGGTCAGGATTGTTTTCATTTTTATGCAAACTTTAAAACAAAACAAAACTATGCTTGGACCTGGTTTCATTTTTACACAAGCTTGAACCGGAAGAAACTATGCTTGAACCTGGTTTCATTTTTACACAAGCTTGAACCAGAGGAAACTATGCTTGAGGTAAGTGGTTTCATTTTTACACAATCTTGAACCATAGAAAACTATGCTTGGACTTCCCAACGCATAACACATGGATGGTTGGTACATAGCCCCCAGCTTAAGAAGCTAGCAGCTCAACTTCAACATGAATTCTAGAGGCTGGGGCAAATGCCCCCCCAAGCTTCCTTTCATCCAACTACAAAGGAGAATGAAATGAAGCTTCAAATACTAGACGAAGGACTTGACTCAAATAGAGAGCGGGAAAACTATTTCATTTTTTAACGAGTTTGACACAGAAAAAAGAACTATACTTGTAACCTCTGTTTCATTTTTTAATGAGGTTGTCACAGAGATGAAAAAACTATCCTTAAAAATGGTTTCATTTTTTAACGAGCTTGACACAAAAAAAAGAACTATGCTTGTAACCTCTATTTCATTTTTTAACAAGGTTGTCACTGAGACGAAAAAACTATCCTCGTAAGTGGTTTCATTTTTTAATGAGATTGAAATTTGAAAACTATGCTCAAAGATCTCTATTTCATTTTTTAATGAGGTTGCCTCAGATATGAAAAAACTATCCTCGGGTCTCTTCTTGATCATGGATTCCAAGAGGACAATGCTCCGGAAGGACACCATGTCAAGGAACAAAACTCAGTCATGGCTTCCAAGAGGTCATCAATGGAAGGAAGAAACACACTTTGGAAGGACACCATGTTGAGGGTCACAATAGGAGTAAAGAGATCAGGCTCTAACAACCCTATCGAAGATATCACCATGTCAACTACTGGATCTAAGTCATAAGAAGTTGAAGCCATGGGTGACAACACCACATAATTGACCTGTGGCAGGGGTGATAACGTTTGCATATAAGAACCATTCTGGGAGGCAATCCAGTCAGGGTCAATGAATGAAATTTGATCAACAACCACAACTTGTCCATCGTAAGAGAAATATATCACATGAAAAAGAGTAGACACAATAGCTTTCATGGCATAGACATAATCTCACCCAAGGAGTAAAGCGAAATATAAGGGGTCTTGGATGACCATGACATCAAT
>JASDQU010881594.1:56496-79213 GCA_032191745.1 Picea mariana | reverse complement strand
ATCAAACTTTACTTTAGTCTCACATGACTAATTTTGGATTAGTCAACAACCCTAACTTGAAATAATCATAAATATGTACGTGTAATGAATAAAGATCTGAAAATAGTACACAAAGTGCTTGAGTGTATTTTATGAAATTCCTCTAGGTTTCACTACTTGGAACCTCTCAGAAAACGAGTTGTAGAAAAAATGGCATACCTTGTTGAATTCTAGCTATTCTAGAGAGCGAACTTGTAGAGAGTGAACCACACAGAATATTTGTTGTGTGGATCTGAAAATGGTACACAAAATACTACATAATGTACTATAACCAATACATTTTGTCTTACTGAATTTGGATCTTTTATGAAGAATTTATGACGTCTTCACCTGAAACACCTGTTTTAGACTAGTTTCGGGACTAGCCACAAACCATATTTTCCACGGAGTGTAACTCCAAAAATACAATGACCCACAAGCTGAATTTTTTATCAAAATTACTTGGATATGTTTTCTCAACGACCTCCATATTTTGTTGTCTAAATCATTATATAAATAAATTTATTGCGAAAATGGTGAGATGGCATGTAAATAACATACCTTAGAAAGCATCATCAAAAAACTTTATCCTCCCTTGAATTTCGGCCTTGTTTAATTCACCTTCCCTCTGAAATTTTCCATAGATATCCTTTGGTTACCTCAGTCACTATTTGATATTCCATGTACTCAATGGATACAAATGGGAGACCATTGCTCTATTATTTATACTCTCCAAGTAGCTTCCTCTAAAATTATCCACTTAACTACTTTGTCCACTTAGCCACTTTGTCCACTTGACCAACTTTGTCCACTTAGCCGCTTTGTCCACTTAACCATTTTTTCCACTTAGCCATTTTGTCCACTTAACCAACTTTGTCCACTTATCCAGTTTGTCTACTTAATCATTTTTTCCACTTAGCCACTTTGTCCACTTAACCAACTTTTTCCACTTAGCCACTTTGTCCACTTAACCACTTTGACTACTTTATTATTTAAATAATTTATCTTTACTCGAAACTTCTTGTTGCTACTAACTTTTATATAATTATTCAATTCATAGCTTCTTTTCCTCTAACTAACTTCTTGTTGCAACCACTTTATTGTTTAATTTATTTCTTGGTCAACCACTTTGAATATTCAATCTTCTCATCACAACTACTTTACCATAATTACCAAACTCACAAATTCTTGTTGCAACTAATTTATTTTTAATTATTTTCTTAATGCAACAACTATACCCATGATTAACTTTTAGTTTCACCCACTTTGACTATTCAACTTCTTGTAGGAGTTTCTACAGTAATTTGACTTGTTTGACCTTCTAGGGGCTTCTACATAACTCATGAGGGTTCTCCAACTTCACAAGGCCATAACTCTCTAACCGTGAGGAGTTATGTGATGTTCCACATATCACCATAAATGGCATGACATGTACTATCCATCTAGAATAGTATTACCTATAAATTCATTTATATTCATTCCATTATACCTCAAAGAGACTTGGGTCCCTTACCCATGCCTTTGTTCTACCAGAATCTGCTACTAGGCTTCTCCAAGGGTTGACATCAATCTACAATATCAATTTCCAATGGTTGAAATCAATGACAACCAAAAATCCATACCAATTGTCCATCAACATAAGCCAATTGTCTGACAAGGTTAAGCTACGAGAAACATAAAGCACACATTAAGAGTTCATAACGGAAAATCAAGCAAACAACTAACTGGAAGGAAGAACAATTACGCCAATCGACACTAGAGAAACTTACCAGTGCAAGTGTAACTTGAACACAGAAACACCATCCAGGTATACTCTGCAAAGTGTGATCTGATGTATGCCCTAGGTATCGTGGTATACCTCCGCAGTCACTCGTGTAAGTCCCTAAAAAATAGGCAACTAGGTCTCCAACTCATAGTTAGTCACTAGGAAGGTACATTTGAAAGTCAGGTTGATCATAATGAGCAGGATAACAAAGTCTCAAGCCTTTCAACGGTACCAAAGGAAAATGGTCTAGAATACAACTGAGGATATATAACGAATTCGAGTTCCACAAGGCTCCGTAGTCAAATGTGATCATCATAAATCCCAAGAAATACCTTCAATATACAATCCCCACTACGCTTGATCCAGCCTTGGAGGGGTTATCTCCTCTACCTTTCCTCACACGACCTCTTGTTTATCCGTTGTGTTAGAGGGGGGTCCCGACTGACTCTTACGAAACTGGACTGTGACACTCCTTATCAAAAACTCTTATGTTTGTTTAAGCTGCCTTGAAGAGTTTCCTCTCCACATCTATTACAAGGCCCTTAAGCCTAGACTACTTGGTGAACCCTATTGTTACAGAGAAATTTCCCTGCGGACAAGTGGATTCCCTCTTGGACTCTAGACTCCTAAGGCCAAGACAGAAAGGGTGATAACTTTGGTCACTGACATCCTTTTAGACCTAACTAAATTGAAGTATAGAGAAGAGGAAGAAAGGTGTACCCTTTTAACCACGTTTGTCCTCGCACAGTCTGAGTTGAGCTTTGATGTCCAAGCTCCCCGATAAGTCCTGCAAACCAAACAAAGATAGAACAAGCTTCCTATTCTACTAATATTAGCTTAAAACTAGATCTATCTAATATATACAAGGTCATGTAGAATAAACACAACCTTGAAAGAAATAGGCCAAGAACATATGTATATTAATGAGAACAACAGAGAATACTTACATACCTTTGATGAAGGTGCAGTAGCCTCTCCCAGCTCTCCTTTTCCAACCCTTTTCTCAAGTAATCCACACACAAATTGATTATGCTTCAATGATATCTCCCTTATGAGATCATAAATTTGATGCCTTCAATGTCTCTCCTTCCTTATGAGATCATAAGTTAGGTGTTTTTCTATCTCTCTGTGTCTCCTTTCACCATGAGAAGGCCTCCTTATATAATCTTGGAGAGACCCAACCACCTTAGAGATTCTTGGGATAGGTTGAGGATCCTTCTCCATCAGTTGTGGATCCTCCCTCAGATGTAGCCTTGACCTCAGATTCAAATCCAACCGATTTCCAAGATAAGGGGGATATTTCCCTTATTCTCCTCAACAGCCCAAAATTTGCTCAAATAGGCTAGTGCTCCCCCAAAAGGGTACACAGAGTGCAGCAACACTCCCCCAAAGAAGGATAGGGAGCATTGGCACTCCCTGACAGTGTATAGGGGAGTGCTACCTTCTGAAAATGATTTTTGAGTGGTTTTCTTCATGGAAAAATATTTGTACTCTTCATCAAATGATTTCTCCTTCTTAAATCAGTCTTTGAAGGTGTCTTAAGTGTCCCTGTGATGTCGTTAGAGACATGACATAGGAGAGATGGCAGTATGATTCTTGTGACATTTGCGGCCAAGCTGTGACACTTTCGACACTTGTGGTCAAGATGCGACACTTGTAATGACGACAATAGGTCATCATTGAAATGAGTAGTTTTGTTGTGTAATAGATTGCCCCCTAAAGTATGAGGTTAGAAGATAGAAACTAATGACTGAAGTACTTTGTAGACTTTTTCGAGCAAGGGTATGGACTCAAAGAACCTGGAAGAATCTGTGCACAACCATCAAATAAATATTATGACATGTTTCAAACCCAAGGCAGGCATACCTATGCTTGAGTGATAAAGACTTTCAAGGTATTGCCACCATAAAATACACTGCAAATCCATAATTATAGTGACAAAAAGGTATAGGCATTGAATATAGAATGTGGATCTATACTCCCATGACCTGAATTGATCGTAGCCACGAAAAATACACAATGGATCTATGAGACGAAAAGACATAGCCACGACCAATACAAAGTGGATCTATGTGACAATATATGTGTCAATGTTCAAAAGAAACTCCGTCGCAACCTAGGAAAATTACATATAAGAGTGATGACTCAACCCAGGGTCTTCTTATCGATCACGATGTAGTATGAATCTAACCATGTGAATAGATGTTCTGATGTCGAACATGGCAGAAACCACTTGATTACCGGTCAATGAGGTAAACTGTTAACAAGTGCGAGGGAAATCACCATTGATGTCGATGATTCCCAAGGTACCCTAGTACATTCTAGCGAATGTGAATAGATGAGATGAAGTCGAACATCCATGGAATCATCCGATCAGAGGTCAATGATGTAAGCCCACTGTCGAATGTGAGGAGGCCTGCCATTGAGGCATCCATGTCCCAAGGTACTAACTGGTTTCTAAGTCTGGCTCCCAGATAATGTGTTGAAGTCAACAGGAACAGAGTTTTCGAAGGAGGTCTTTGATGTATCCCCCATCAACGACATGAAACAGACACAGAGATGTAAATTTGTGGATCAAATGAACATGGATTGACACAGGTATGGAAATAGGAAATTTGTGATGGTTGACTCTCAAAGCAGATACTTCTCTTGAACACTGAGGCACGACATCAGAAACATGACATGGACCATGTTGTTCCATAGTCTACACTTAAGGATATAAAGTGTAGAGTCTAAGTATCTAAAGAGAGTGAATGAAANTAACTTCGGCGGATGAAGCTATGGCCGATCTTTGAGTTGTCTTTCCAAATATTCTTGAATGTTGATATCTCGTTCGATGGTGGCCCATGAACATTCGAGCTCTGTCCAGGTGATGGATATCTTAAGTATGGTATCGAAAAGATTCAAATTGATGTTGGTTCGATCCGATAGGCCGGGTTCGATGTTGGGTTGTTTTACGATGGGTATATTCATGGGTAGAATAGAGCTTTAAAAGAGGGTTGATGTTTTAAAGTGCTTATTTCAATTTTAGATTATACGAGGAAAATTCAGTGAAGCCAATCGAAGGGTTTAACAAAATCGAAGGCCATTTTCCATAACTGAGTTAAAATCTTGAAACCGAGTGTGAAAACATAGAGCTATCAACAATGTGGGGCATCAATTTCAGAGGAATCCCACGCTGTAGCAGAAGAAGAAAAGAAATAAATACCTTGATGAAAGCATATAATGTAGAGATCTAAGTAATTCACAGGTCTTGTACCTACTAGTATCCGATACAGAGGAAAATATGTAAATAATTAGATAAATAGAACCTAATCGCCACAAAAGAAGTTATACTAAATTGCATCTAAAATATTCATCAAAGATGTATATGTAAAAAATGACATGAAGCATGAAATAACAGAGGAAAACACATAACTCAATCTTGACAGAATATCGAGTCTTTAATTCACTTTGTATTAATACTGGCTAAAAAGAACTTTCTCTATTAGAATCTACCACCGAAAAAAACCCCTTCTATCTCTTCATAAATTTATATTTAAACAAACTTCTAAACATTTAGAATTCTGATCGTTTTGGAAACTTGTCAGTTACAAATGAAAAAATGGAGCATTTCATCTCCTCGTCTTTTGTCTTCCCTCGTAAGGGCGGAGCACCTTCCTTTCTCTGCTCTTCCAGCTCCAGAAATAGAACAGGTTGACATCTGTCGTTATTTAGCACCAAAAAATTTCCCCTTCACCTGCTTGATGCAAATGACACACCTTTCCACCAACTGGGTTATTAGCCTGGAAGATTCTGCTTGGTTGCTTGCCTCAAAAGTGTAAAACTCTTCGCCAATTGTGTCAACCTTTTCCCTACTTGTCGGTCTTCCGTGATGATAGAGCATAATTGTAAACTTGGTTGTACTAGCCATTTGTCCACTTGGACCATATCAACCTAGCTTATCTGGGATATCTTCGTTTTCTCTTTCTCCACATTTTCTTTGATGTCCAGCATGTGTTTAGCTATATTAATTTTTCCCAGCATCCCAGCACTGCCTTCCTCATCAAGGTCTAACAAACTTTTATTTATCAAGGCGAATGTTTCCTCACAAGAATTCATCACCTCATTAGCTCTCCCCCTGCTTTCTGATATATTTTGCTCCCAGACCTTCAGCAAGATATTCCCTCTAGTTTGTTCTACGATGGATAATTTGGAGCTGCCGACCATCTCTATCTTCATCGTAGCTAGAACAACGTCTTGGAAAGCAACCTGAGTTTCCCCAGCTTCTCTTTCTCTCAAAGAAATATTTTCCAACACTTGATCTATCATCCGAAACTAGTTTTGAATGGTTCCCACTTTTACAAGCAAGTCTTGTTGAGTCATTAATACCTTCTGTCGGATTTCGACAGCTTGGGATCTAAACAATTTTATATCTAAAACCTGATTCTCAGCAACATCCAATTTCGATTGTAACTCTATAATTTTCTGCCCCTGCTAGCTTACCTGTGTTTGGCTAATTTGCGACGACTGACACACCTGCTCAAGGTTGGATCTAAGTTTCTTGATCTCCTGTAGATCGGCTATTCGGGATTGCTCGAGGATTTTTCTCACCTCATCCCTGGCATTTGCTTCAGCAGTAGCCACTTTAGCTTCCAACTTACTGATCAAGAGGTTCTTTCATTTCAACTGGGTCTTCAAAGTTCCAACTGAGTATTGATTGGCTGTAGCATAAGGCCCTAGTGTTCCTGCTATCTCGTCTGTGAATTCTTCCTCTTTCACAGCCTTTCCATCTATCATGATAAAAACAAATTTAGCCACTATGCCCTCTCTTTGATATAATTCTTGCCTCACCATGGCCTTCCTTTTTTTATCAAAGAAAAATTCATTAGGAGGCAGCTCCTCTACAGAAATGGACGTCAGTTCTTCATTGAAAATCCACCCCGCATTGGGATTCCCCTTTGTGAACTGTAAGGGTGTGATAATAGCGATCGGACTGCCAATTTTCTTGGACGGTTGTTTCGGGGTAACATTTGTGGTTGGCTTGTTTGACATGAGAGAGAGTGAGTCGCCTGACCCTTGCGAGGGTATCTCTTCTTGACCTTAGACCTTCTTGCTTGGTGTACCCTTTTCGAGGTTTCCTTCCTATTGGTAGGGGATTTCGACTCCTCACTCTGAGGTTCCAACCTCCCCTGTTTTCTCTTGGTTCTTCTCATTTTTAGGACTCGAGTCCTTTGAACCTTTGGCTTCCATTTTCTCTGTAATCGAGAGCTTTGGGGTTTCACCCTGTAAAATCTAGGGGAGATAACTCTGCTGGTGCTACTGGAATTTAAAGAAATCGGCCATATCTCCAGGTGGCAGGGCTTGAATCTGACTTAGGACTTCAGAGTAGGACCTCGCACCCCAAAATATTTCATCATGATGGGAATCCTCATGTTCATATCTCTTCAGGCCACAACTCGCCAGGTGATTGCTCACAACCCTACTAGGGTCGTGCTTCTTGAACTCAATATCCACCAGCTTCATTTCTTCTAAATTCATAGCCTTGGCTTTGGCATGGCCAAAATCTAACAAGGAATATGCACCAATATGAATGGGGAAGGGCATCCATACCTTTTTTGATACTCCTTTGAGATCTTTGCTTATTCTGCCGAACATAGTCTGCCTGGCGATCTCGTGACATAATAGCTTATCTAGCAAGAATAGAGGTAGAGCATATGGAGGAACATAGGTGTTGAAAACCCTGATATATGAAAATTCCGCCTCTATATACCAATCTTCCACGCTACTCAGGTTGGTCGTGACGCTATCCAAAATCCTGGGAGGCGGCTGGCTGAATATGGCAACAAGCAATGGCACCATTACCCAGTTGAAGATCTCATAGATGAATTCTTTGGCTTTATCCTCCCAAAGCTTCGAGTGGTAGACATGAAAAGGCTCTGTATTAGATGGATCCCAGCTCCAGTTCATTAGTGGGAAGAGTGTCATGAAGCAGATGACATCCATGATATAAGCAGACATAAAGAACGAAGCTTCTTTCTTACTTTCCCTATGTACTCGATATTTGGTAATTCGACTGGTCAGACTGTCAGACAACAGTTCGGCCTAGTCAAAGGAGAAACCCTCAACAACTGTATGAATGAGCGATACCCATGGGAGGAAAAAATGGGTAGTGTCCTCCTTCCCATACAACCTGCAGGCCATCATTGCTATGTACTTGAATTGTGGCTCCAAGGAAGAGATTGAATAGATCATGTGAGTATCAGCCCTGAATTTTGCGGGGTGTGACACCCAATCTTTGATCAGATCAGATAAACTTTTTGTATACTGCTCGCACTCCTTCTTCTTGAAACCTTCTAGAAATTTGGCATTGTGAGTAAGGTTCGGTGTGGGTGACAATTTATACATTTACCTCAAATGTTTTGGCCTGAAAGTCCCAATCGTTACCTTCTGTTACCTGATAATCGTCTTGGTCAGGATGTCCACATGGTCCAGCACCCACCTGATCATATCACAATAGGGAAGAAGTTGGGGCCTCGTCGCTATTTTGTGCATCTCTGTTTGAGCGACGATTTTTTATTTGGTTGATAATTCATCCTTCTCATTGTCGCTAGAATCATCTGAACAGTTTACCAACTCGTATTACAGAATGTTGGAAACGTATGACCATGTCTTGACAGACTTAATACTTTGGGGCGAGGTATCAGAAACAACATATGAACCCTGACCTAAACTCTCAGCAGATGCCTTGGGCTCTTTTCATGGAGCCATGATAGAGAAACCTGCAACTGGACCTCCTATCGAAAAAATTGAAAAACACAAACAGCAGTTATCCTAGTGAAATGGCTATGCGTGCAAATAGGAATGAAAACGGAAATAATGAAGGAAAAACTCTCTATCTTGGTCATTTAAGCCCATGGGTTTCCTTGCCAACAGAATGGTCAAATTTCTTAATAGAAATATTTATAAGTAAAAATGAGATCTTACTATCTGTCACCTCATTGCAATTCAAATAAATGCCATAAATGCATGACGATTCGTAACATTGAAAAACGCAGGATCATTCAAGACTTCATCTGTAAACCACATGTGTTAAAGTTTTTTTAAGGCACTAATTAATCTGGTTTAGTTCTTTCAATTTGGTGCACTTAGTTTCTAATCCCCTTTTCGGCATTCGCCACATCGGGTGTTTTCGCTCCTATCCACTAAACCTTAAAAACCCAAAATTGTGATGGTGCGAGTTAATTGATTAAAAGTGATTTGACTTAAGCCTTTTAATTAATCCATGCTTAATTAAATAAAATCATGACTTCGTGGATCGGGTTTACGAAGGTACTTCCCTTTGGGGAAACAATCACCGAGTCGCGAAATCACGATAGTGACTAACTAGGGTTTAAAGTGATTTGTTCTTGACTTTGAGGCTGTCACCAATTTCTGTACTAGATGGATAAAAAGGATAAGGGTGGATGAAATGAAGGTTCAAATATGAGACCTAAAGAAAGACTCAACTTTCTAGGAGAGGTGATTGTTTCATTTTTTAACGAGCTTGACACAGGAAAAGAACTATGCTCAAGGCTCCGGGTTCAATCCCCAGATTTATGTTTCATTTTCTAACGAGTTTTCCACAGAGAAGAGAAACTATTCACATGGCTTTTGTTTCATTTTTTAACGAGCTTTCCACAGAGAAGAGAAACTATGCTCATAGCTTCTGTTTCATTTTTTAACGAGCTTGCCACATAGAAGCGAAACTATGCTCGTGACCTCTTCTTGATCATGGCTTCCAAGAGGATAATGTCCTGGAATGTATACATGTCAAGGGACAAACATCGATCATGGATTCCGAGAGATCTTCACTAGATGGAAGAGAAGCACTATGGAAGGAATACATGTCGACGACCTCAATAAGGGTGGGGAGATCTGGCTCTAATAGCCCTATCGAAGAGATCATGATGTCAACTACTAGATCTAAATCATCAGGAGTTGAAGTCATGGGAGACAACACCACATAATTGACCTTGGTAGGGGTGATACTGTCTACATATAAGAACCATTTAGGGAGGTAATCTAGTCAGAACCGATGAATGAAATTTGATTAATAGTCATAATTTTTCCATCGTGAGGGAAATATATCACACGAAAAAGAGTGGACACAATTTCTTCCATGACATAGACATAATCCCACACCTACAAACAAAAGTATGGTTGATTTCAAGTGTTAATCGTTGATTTTAAGTGGCTTGACATACTCAAAAGGATACGGATGTGCAACTTAGGGTGTTTTCAAGAGACAAAAGTGAAAAAATAAAAGATTTAGAGCATTCGTGCGAAACCAAACTAGGTTCTAAAATTGAAATATGGATTTTAATCTTTGTAAATGAAAACTTTTCGAAGTACAACCCAAGATCCTAAAATCCTAAAAGTTTCCACGAATGTTCTTTTCGTTTTACAATGTAAATACTAACTACTAAACCTTCAAGGAAATAACAAAGAAGGAACTTTGGAAATGGAACTATTTTCTTTTGTAATAAACAACCTATGAAACCCCCCGGATGGGGTGCTAGGGCCAGCCACCTGGCGCACAGAGGAGGTGTGGAGGAGCCAGCAAGGCAACGAGCCATGTGACCGGCTCGTGCCAACAACTGTTGACTCCCTCCCGCATTAAATGGTATTTACGTCGATCGCAGGGGCATTTACTCGGGCTCCTTCAACCTCTATTTCGCCTATTGCAATGTCTTCTTCGTTTGTTTGCGTTACTATCCCATGGCTCTGGCCTGGTTCTGATTGCTTGCTCATAGTGCTTATGACCCCTCGCTCGCTCCAGGCCCTCCCCTTTGGTCTGGCAAACCACTCCCACTTACCGTGCCAAACCATGTCGCGATAGCGAGGTAGACCGCGAAGGGGTTCTCCCTGGCATCCTTGACGGCCTTACGCTTCGACCTGTTCTCCTGGTTTGCCTTCAACTCTCTCCTCGCCGCTCCTGCTGCCTGAGATAGCAATTCTCAATTCCTCCACTACACCTGTCCCCCGCTTCAAGTGCCTAGCCTTAATTGAAAATAGGCCAAGCCCTTCACGGCGCCACCTCACCGCTCCTTCAACCTCCAGGAGCCCCATTCCTCCCCCTGCGCTGGACATTACTTCCTCAAAATTTCCCACAGGGATGCCTTCTCATGGTCGGGCCGCCCGAAACAAGGCGTCGACGTCCTCTAACTCAAAGCTGGATTTGTAGTGGCAAGAAAACTTCACCATCCTCTACGACTTGGTCTTCGAACTCCGTCAGGGAGTGGAGGACCTCCATTTTCGGTTATAGTTTGTGTATGGGAGGCTCTCAACCCTCCTCCAGCTTCTTTCCACCTACCAATAAGCCTCTCCCGCGGCTTCAGAAGAAGCGCCATCCACAACAAGCGACAACGAGAATCTCAGGAAACAGGGTGCAGTAGAGGTCGTTGAGGAGCTGATTCGGCAGGAGGTCAAGGAAGTGGTCATGGCCACCATTCAGCAGGTGCACATTCCGTCGGGAGACACCAAGATAGCTGCTAACAAGGACGCGTGCACCGGGGACGACGACATGCAATGGGAAACCCGAGGGACACTTGTTGAAGAGGAGTCGTGGCCAGGCTATCTGCCAGAGTATGTGCCAGACTATACGCCAATTGTCTAACCCCTCAAGGGGTCTGTTCTTTTTTAATAGTTTCTCCTCTAGTAGCATCTTAATCAGCTCAACTTTTTGTTTTTTAAGACTGATAAGAACTCAGGTGTTAGACTTACTCGGTTGGTTGAACTGGTTTCTCCTTTTGGAGCAATTCAGTAACTACAATCCGTATGTCATTTAGTATTGTACTTATGGTCTGGTTCTTTGAAGGCCCTTATATATAAAATTACTTACTTACAAAAAAAAAACCTATGAAACAAATAACAAACAAAAACACATAACTAAATGCAATTTATTTATTTTTGAATGTTTAGAAAAAAAATCACAAGTAAATGATATGTTTTCTTTTTTCAAAGCACAAACAAGGTAAAGAGAAAATAAAACCAAGTCTAATACAGACCCTAAGCCACTACTTTAATGTAGGGATTCACTGAAATCCACAGGAGGATTTAACGCTTATAAGTTCACCCTAAACCTTCAAAGCAAACAAAAGAAAATAAAGAAATAACAAGGGTTCTTTACAAACTGCAAGATAAACTGAATCTTTAACCCAACCAAACACAATAAACAGAGACCCTGAAGAGTTCAAGAAGGCTTGAGAAGCAAAGAGATTCTTGCTAAAAAATAAAAAGTCTTTTTAAAAACACCCTTCCAAAACATAGAGATGTGCTTTGTGCATGAGAATCATGTGTATGTATGCGGTATGTATACTATACAGACCACGTATGTACGCGTGCTATATAGAGGACATGATGCATACACCTCTGCAAATTAAAAAAAATGTTTTGGACAAAAAACTGGGTAGGGAAGGCTAGTAGGTACCTTGAAGGTGACCAGAGACCCTAATTGACTCAGTAAACTCAGAAAAATAAAAAAGAAACTAAAAATATCAAATCAAACCAACATCTCCCACTAAGACCCTAGAGAGATGCCCTAGTGGAGTCGCCAATTCTGCTACGGGGAAAAATCCCCCTAAACTGGATCTAAGGAATAGGCAGAGCGAAAAATCTCTTAAAATACTGATCTACCTTTAATCTACCCCAAAACCATCTAAACTAAGTGATGAGATAAATATGAAAGAGAGGGTTAATGAGTGCACCTTCGATCCTTGCGGTTGGTGTAGACCTCTCTCACTTGTTGTCGCCTTCTAGATCACAAATATCCTCCCAAAGTTGGCCTGCAAGGGGTTAGGAATACAATGCAACAACATATAAAATCTCTAATAATCACTTTAAAAGTCTAAACATAGTTATAAATTCTCAAATTAACAAGAACATGTAAACATAGGGTTTTGGGGCAAGGATAATCTCTTTTATTCAAATTCAAGATAAAAAAGGGTTACAACCTTTGTTGGAGACCGCTCTACGAACGAATTTCAGTCTCCTCTGTCATGGCTCCAAGTGCATCAATCCCACATTATCTTCTCACAACCAAAATACTATAAAGGGAAGGAGGAAGGATTGCATAGGGAGAATGGCTGGAGGGGAAAGCTGAGGCTAAAACTCAGAATGGGATGCAAATATTGGGCAAAAAAAGGGAAAGGATTTTAGCATAGTTTTCTTATTCTCTTGTTCATGCTCCTAAATGACTCCCCAATACCTCTTTTTATATGAGGAAAAGATGGTTATTCGGTTTGGGGATGGGCTACAAAGAGTAAAATGCTTGGGAAAACCTTCATAGCCTATAAACTCCACCGAATTCCGTGCAATTTATATTTTTTGCAACTTTTGGAGGTAAACATAGGCTAACTAGCATGCAGCATGCGTGTGTACGCTGGCTAAATATCATGCAACACGCGTGTGTACGCAGGCTATTAGTGTAGCAAGGCATGTACACTATGCAAAAAAGGGTTTTTTAGAAGGAAGCCTCAGTAGTATTTTTGGAAAAGTGTGCAAATGGATGAGCCAATGTCTTGTATGCACAGATATGACATTTTAGGACTATAACACCGATACTCCCCCAATAAAAAAACAAATTGATGCTCCCCCAATAACAAATTGCACAAGTGCTTCCCCAATAACAAAGAGCAGTAGTGCTCCCCTAATAACAAAGCCCACCAGTGTGCCTCCAATAACAAAGCGCATTGGTGCTCATATAACAAATGCACTAGAAAATCGATTTTTAAACAAAAGAAATTAATTTAAAAATTATAAACCCTCCATGGTGCGCTTAGAAACCAATATAGCCCTAGTGTGGTCTAGTAAAAAAACACACCGACGCATATTATTGTCGGGTGCACCGTTAAAGGGTAAAATTTTAAAAAAATACCAAATCAAATCAATGCACTGAAACATACAGTGGACAAATGAGTAGGAATTTTATATTTTCAAAATCTATGTGTTTATAAATGAAAACCCTAATCCTCATTTCATTATTTTGTTAAAATTTAGAAGGAAGACATGTGCAAGGGAGATTTACAAGCAAATTCTTGGCCGTGGGAATATTTTTTTGAAGAGCCAAATTTACATACAACAAATTTGCAGAGGAGAAATTTAAGGTATGTGATTTAATTCTATTGATCATCTCAATCTTTCCCCTTTTTGATTCAAACATATGCATTATAAAAAATAGCATAAAAGGGTTTTATAGTTACATTCAGTATTGAAAGCCTTAGCTTCTAGGTTGTTTCTCTTTATTTTCCTCTCTATATTTCACAAGTAGATTTTTTTTAATATATTTTTATAGGGTTTGTTTACTTCTATATGGGGCACTTGGTATCTATTGCAATGGGATCACTCATTGCATTGGATCCCAAACCCTATCATTATAAGTTTTCTTTTAAAAAAACGCTTATGTAGTTCACAGTGCGCACTATACATTAATAACACACCCATGCGCATTTTCATGTCAAGAATATCAGTGCTTCTAAGTCAAACATGCACACCGGTGCTCATTTTTTTTATTTAATAAGAACTAAAATTCATCTTGGTGCTCCACAATAACAAAGCACATAGGTGCTCCCCATGCACATTGGTGCTCCCCCAATAACAAAGTGCATAGGCATGGAGAGCCAAGAAAATGAAATGTTTCTTAGAGCTAGGAAGCTGGCTAGACTCCTAATTGGCTGGGATAATTTCGTTGTTATCATCTTCCTACTACTAGCAGTACAACATTGGAAATGGTCATCTTCAACAGACTAGGGAGGATTTATTTTTCTTGGTATATTTTGTTGTGTTTTTATTTAAATATTTTAATTGTAAATTTAACTTCTTATTTATCTCATCATCTTATTTAGATTCATATGTTTGGATTCAGATTTGGAATATTTAACATTGGAAAAATTGTAAAAGAGTTGTCAGTATGTTGTAGGTTATTTAAGCTATGAAAGCAGAAAATTTTGTTTACACTTAATGCATGTTTTGAAATTATCAAATATTATTTAGTATCATCTCATTCAATGAGAATGAATGTAGGACTTTTTTATTTTATGTAATAATATGTGTGCATGGTGCTTATATGTGCATAATTATAAAACATATAAGTTTTACCCAGTAAATCGATTGTGTTTCCCTTTAAGTTCTCCATTCACTTACATTGATCTCAATATCAATGACAACTTTATTTCCTTATGGTTATAACATGACTGCAAAGATTATCCCTACATGCCCTTGCAAGACATTCCAAATCATCACCAACAAATTCAATAGTTACCAATGTAGATCCATCTTAACTCTAGATCTATCATGCACCGAGAGGGATCAAGACCTTCTAGGTGAAAACTTTGCTAAGGAAAGGTTTGTAAACTCAATGGATTTGATTCCTCTCAACACATGATAGATCCATAGTTAAGATGGATCTTCCCTGGTTATAGTCTAAAATCATCAATTTATAAATACAATATGAAGTATGAAATATAATGTTGAAGAAGATTAAAAGTTTTAAGACTTTGACTTTTTTGAGTTTTTCATTGTTGAATTTTGGATATAAAATATTTTCTAAAGTTACAATTTTAAATGGTTAAAATCATTATTTTTAATTCAAAAATGGGTTCAACATCTTTTGATACTCTTATTGAAATTTGACTTTCAAAAGCCTTTATGCACTTTAAAATTTATACCAGTATAGCTCCATATTAACTCAAGATCTATCATGCCCTAATAGGGATCAAATCCACTAAGGTGAAAACCTTTTTAAGATCGAAAAATTGAGATGTAGAAAGCACCTATTAATGGTATAAGAAAAAAATTATTTCATTTATTTTATACATATAACTTAAAATGGACATTGAAATATTTTTTTGTTAATAATATTTTTTTAAATACCTCATGTTAACTCCATATTAAATATTGAAGGAGTTATACATCTCTCTCATACTACAAAGTAGAAAGCATGTTTATTTTCAATTACTTTATATTTCTCTCTCTCTCTATATATATATATATATAAAGTTGATATAAAATTATTTTATTTAGGTGGATATTGAAATATTTTGTTTATGGCCCACATTGTAAATTTTTTTGTAAATGTCATATGTCAACTACATATTGAGCATAGAAAGAGTTACATATCTCCCTCATACTAAGATATAAAAAGAGTGATGCAACAAGCTAATAAGACATCATTGTTTTTTCAAATATGAGTAGATTTACATTCCATTAACATGCTAGAACTATATAATACAACTTTTGTAAATTAAAAAAACTATCATTTTAAAGATGATAATGATGATGATTAACATCCACTAAGACCGAATTGGTCTATCGGACCTTAAGAGGGTAAGTTATTCCTTGTGATTCTTTAGAATTTTGTTTTTGTGCTCGAAAGGCATTAAGAGAAGCTTTCCAAGATCTCCATACTTTTGTTGAGTCAAGAGGTTAAAAAGGTTGGTAGTGTGACAAATATTTTGAAAATGAGATCTAATATGGGTATAGGATGGACAATCTAAGAGAAAGTGCTTTTCATGTTCAAACTTCTCAGTGTCACAAAGGTGACACACTCTTTCAGCCCATGGCGTTTTAGGAATTGACCAACGCCCTGTTTCACTATGGAGCTCATGAGAATTTGTTCTTATCTTAGCAATGTTTATTTATTATTTTTACACTTGGAAAAACATATAGATAATTTTGATCTTCTAGATTAGGGTTGATTACATCCTTATAATACCTTAATTTTATTTTTTCCTCTAACTCTTTATCACACCACATTTTCTCCTTAAATTTTGATTTGACATTTTTTTTAATAGTATATTTATTTTGAAAAATGGAGTCTTCCATGATTCCCCAATAGTTTAGCCAAGATCGGGCATCTTTATGCCATCCTCATTTGAGTTGATGGTGGTTATGACTCGATTTTGAAGCAATTTTAGGAAGCCTCTTGTCTTCCATGTTGTTTAACTTGTTCTAATACATTAGGTATCTAGTCATATCCATGCTCTCAATGGGGGAGAGGCTTGTTTCTAAGAGGAGGATGGGATAGGGTGTATTTCCTTTAATTTTGAGATTATAGGTTATAAAATTATTTTGTATTTTCTCTATCTTTCTCCAGGATTCACAAGATATACTACAGCCCCAGACTTCACATCCATAAAGAATAACAGGTGTAACAAGAGTCTCAAAGAGGAGTTTCTTCTTATCCCAACTCCAAAGATCAATTGATTTATAATTGTTTTCAAGCCCATAATAAGCTTTCCATCCCCCAATAATCCTTTTCTCAATGTTGTAATTCCAATTGAGCTTGTGGTGAATATCAATTCCAAGATATTTGTATGAATTCACTTCCTCCAAGTTGTTGTTGTCATATACGAAGGTATCATAAGGAATCTTATTGGATTTAATACTCATGACCTTAGTCTTATCAGTATTAACAGTCATACCCATATTGAAGCAAAACTCCTTGAGGATTATTAGTTGGTTTTCAAGATCATGGGGACTCATTTCCATACAAACGATATCATCTCTGTAAAGAAGAAGATTGATGACTCTACCAATGAGAGTAGGGCCGACACAACGTATGTTTTCCAAGCAATCTTCTAACTTGTCAATGTATATGCCAAAAAGGGTAGGGGACAAGGGACAACCTTGTTTGACTCTGATATTGCAGTTAATCTCTTTTGAACAACCCTCGGTGTTTTTAAACTTAGCAATAACTTTCTCATACATCCTTATTGTAGCAGTCCTCAACTCAAGAGGAAATTTTATCTCTTCCAATCTATTCCAAAGGTTCTTCCTAGGAACCATGTCAAAATATTTTCTAAAGTCAACAAAACAACAAAAAATATTGGTTTTAGTATTGCGGAACTCATCTGCAATGATCCTAAAGGTAACAAGATGGTCCACAGTTGAATGATATATCCTAAACCCAACCTAGCCTGTATTTCTTTTACCATGACTTTCTAGCCAAAGGATAATCTTCTTTTCCAAAATAATTCCATAAAGCTTGGCTAAAATCGGGCTAATCATAATGGTCCTATAATTAGAGGAATGTTTCTATTCCCATTTTTTAAAATAAGAACAATGAGGCTTTGCGTCCAGGATTTAGGGAAGCCCTTCTTGACTGCTAAATTGGCGAGATTGTGTATGTGATGGATAAGGATTGGCCCTCCGATTTTGAAAAATTTCAGCTTGGTAGCCTTCAATGTCCTTAGCTTTCCCATTTGCAAGTCGCTTAACCCTGAACTCTATGTCATCTAAAGAAAAAAAATTTTCCTTTGTAGGGACAATAGGAATGGTGTCCATGGCATTAGGGAACTCATAAAGACTTTTAAGGTACAAGAATTCCAATCCCTTAAGAGAATCCTATTATTTTCTTTAGTATTGCGTTTTAGAATTTGGCTCTAGAACTTCTTAGGATCCAACTTATAGAGTTGTGAAAGTTGTTCTTGCCTTTTATTCATATAATGCCTTTTTTTTTCCTTTTAATTAGGGCTTTGTACGTATTGATCTTATCGAGTTTTAAGGACTCATTAGAAGAGTCCCTAATGTCTTTCCTAGAAATTTAACATTATTTATCATACCAAGGGTTGGTCATTCTATTATTCTTTTTATAGGACACCTCGAAAGAGAACTCGTTAATAGAAGTGGAAAGGGTAGTTGTAAAATTATGATAGAGTTCTTCAATGTTGTCCTTATAAGTTAGGAGATTTAATTTACTATTTAAATCCTTTAAGAAAATGTCAAATTTACTTTTGTCAAAGCGCATATTCCTTTGATTATCAGAATTCTCTTCAATGGTGCTCCTATGCATGGAAAAGTTTAGAGTTAGATTTAAAGGTTTATGATCAGAGTCGGGCTCATGGTCATTTAAAAGGTCAAAAGTTGTTATTTGGTTAGAAACGGGGATATCATATATCACATAATCTACAACACTACTACCTAGCCCATGAATACAAGTCATCTAGTTGGAGTTTGGCCACTTCATTAGTCCATTGCAAATTATTAGGTCTTGAGAGCTGCAAAGCTTGACCAACTCAGTACCAAACAAATTCTCGATTAGGTCTTCTGAGCTTCTTTTGTAGCTATTAGATAAATAAAGGTCATCATCTAGCCATAAAGTATTATGGTTGGAGTCATTACTTAGAAAAGTAGCTTGTTTAGTTGCATTCCTAACATTAAAGTCTCCTAGCAGGAGGATATTACCTTCATTTTTCAAACTATAAATATCTTTTTCTAAATTATTATAGTGCCAATTGTTATCTAGATTGTTTTTCTTATAAATAATAGAATTAATAGATGCAAAATAGAAAATTGCTATACACATCTTCTTAGCATTGGTGTCTGAAATTTCTATCCAAATGTATTGATTGAGAGGGTCAATATTATGAAGTTGAATGTGAGGAGAAATGTTCTTTCTAATATAACAAGCTATGTCTCATATCCCTCTAAGACAAATCCTTCTATGTTAGGGACCTTAGACTCCTCATGCTCCCAAGTTTCAACTAGATAGATAATATCAATATCACTCGGGATCCAACTTATCATACGACCTTTGCACCATGGAAAGCCATGACAGTTCCAAAAAAGGATCCTGAGTGTCCCAAATTCCTATTTATTATTATCTTTTTGGTCTCTATCCCTAACAATAACTTTTCAATTTCTAATTATTGCCCATTTTCCTTATTTCCTAGCTTTTTTTACCTTTTGAACTTCCTTCCTTAATTTAGTTTGGTCTTAGGGAATGAGGTCTTCATTTATAAATATTCGTGACCCTTTTAGAGTTTTACTAATTATGTTATATTTATGGTCATTACAACTTACTTTGACACAGATCAACCTATCTTTGTGATCAATTATTTTTCCTAGCCTCTTTGTTTCTATGAGGTAAGTTGTATCAATTTGTGATTTATTTTTTAATTATTCTTTTACTATTTCTAGTGTATCCTCCTCTTGTTGTTCTTTTATACAAAAAATATGAGGTTCAAGGTCTTTTGTTACGCTCATGGTCTAGTTCGATTAACTTATTCATTTCATCTTTGATGGGTTTGATATCCAATTTGTTTTCCATATTAGCGAGGGTCAAATTGTTGGTTAGTTTTTCTTCTAGCTCTTTAATCTTATCTCTCAAGTTGTGATTTTCTTCAACCCCTCAAGTTGTGATTGTTTATGTTTTTCCATTTCTTGAATCTATCCTTCAATTTCTGCAATTCACTCTTGAACCCTAAGAATCTATCCTCTATTTGAGTTTGAATAGTATCTTTAATTTTTTCAGCAATCATTGCCTCTAGCTCTATTTGGAGCTTTACGTCTCTTTCTTCACTCATTTTTTTTAATATATCTAACTCTATTTGGATTTTGGCATCTCTCACTTCTCTTCTTTTTTCTAATGATTTCATATAATCGTAAAGGACCTCTAGGGTGATTTTGGGGGGCTTGCCCCTGTTAAACTGAGTTTTTGGAATAGGTGGTGGAGTGCTCATATTGAAAAGAAAAGAAAAAAAAAATGGAACAATTATTATTTTGGATTGACTTTATCTCTCAAGTCAACTTTTACTTATGAAAATTAAAATAAAAAATAAATAAAATATATTTAAATCTCTTTAAGTTAATAGATAATAAATATATTTTAAATTAAAATTGAATCAAAGTAAAAAGTGATTCACCTCATTTTACATGTCCAATTGTTTAACTAATTGAAGAGGCCAAAAATAATTTCCAATAACAACAAAAATATAATTAGATAAAGCAAAATTCTCTAAATAATATATTACTCTAAAACAAAATGACTAATTAATTTAATTATGCAAAATGTTTGGTCCTTTTAATTCTCAATTTCTTATATGAAAAGTAGATTCGTTGACTGTGAAAAAGAATATATAAATATATTTTCAAAAGATAATAACAATATAAAATAGGCTAAAGTTATCATATCATTCAAACCTACATGATCGAGATAGAGAGTATCAACCATCGGTAAATAATTTTGAAAAAATAACCAACCATCTAAAATATGTTAAAGTTATGATATCATCGGGAACTACATGATGGTGATGGAGAGTCATGGACAAATAATTTTTTTTTTTTTTTTATGAGTTTCGTTCCCTCTTTAATGGAATACATATTGTTATTGTTTGTTGTTTTCTGGAAATTATAAATTGTAGTGGGGCACTATTATAATAATTTCTATAATATAGAAATTTTTATCCATAAGTCGTCACTATATGATATGAATGACTATATATATGAATCAGTGGTCACATGCTTTTTGAAAGAAAAAAATATATATATTCTATATTCTTATTTGGAAAATCATAAAGAAACATCCAAAGCTCGACATCCGTTCTTGAACAAATCTTTCCTACTAGATTTTGTAGCAATTGCTTTGAACACTACAATTAAGACTACTTCGATAAGGCAATGACCAAAAAAGTAATAAAATAAATAGTACTAGCAACAACCACTCTTATGTAAAAAGTGGTTGATATACGTCGACATTTTCCACTTTTTTCAATTAATGGCATTGATCGGCCTATATCAACCACTTTTTACATAAAAGTGGTTGTTGTTAGTTAATGGTCGGCATGCCTGAAACAACATTAATACATTAATGTATTAAATACATTAATGGATTAATACATTAAATACATTAATACATTAATCTATTAATACATTAATATATTAAATAAATTAAATACATTAATGTATTAATACATTAATAATACATTATTACATTATTAATACATTAGTAAAACATTATTAATGCATTTAGTAAAGTATTATTAAAACATTAATGTATTAATATATTAAATATATTAATGTATTAAATATTTTATAAATAAATACATAAATATTGATATTAAAACATTAATATTACAGAATTAATATATTAAAAAAATATCAATATTATTAATATATTAATAATACATTATAATGATGTATTAACTCATTATTATAAATGTATTAATAAAACACTAACAAATACACTACCTAATAAATTATAATAGCATATTAACTCATACATTAATAATGTATTATTAATATCTTACTTTATTAATATATTAATACAATATTAATAATGTTTTAATGTTAAAGTAATACATTATTATAAAATAATAATACATTATTATACAATGATAAAGTAATACATTGAGTAGGTAATACATGAATAAAACATTAATACATTAAAAAAGTATTAAAGTAATAAAAAATACATTAAATTATTATATTAAAATAAAACTATTATATTAAAGTACTAATACAATAATAAAATATTTATACAATAATAAAGTAATACATTAATTAATAAGGTAATGATACATTAATAAAATAAAGATATATCAATACTTTAATAATATATCACCCAAATTAATATATTATAATATTATAATATTTTATAAATAACATATTTATAGATATAGATTATTAATTAATGTATTAATAAAACACTAACAAATACATTAAGTAATAAATTATAATAGTATATTAAGTCATTATTATTGTGTTTAAATATATTATAGTTAATATATTTATATATTCTTAATTAATGTATTAATAAAATATTTATACATTATGAAATAATACATTAATAAAGTATTAAAACATTAATAAAGTATGGTTAATTAATACATTAATAAAGCATTAAAACATTAAAAAAAATATTTAATTTATAATAATACATTAATATATTGAAGTAATAAAGTACAAATACATTAATAATAAATTATTACATAAATAAAAAACATTGACCATCACCATCACCATCACCATGATGATGACAATGGTTCAGAGTGATAGTCTATGCTTCACCATCACGATAGTAACTCCAATTGATGATGACCATGACAATGACTATGCCTCATGTATGATATATATATATATATATATATATATATATATATATATATATATATAGTTTGTTGCATTGTGACAACCGTA
>JASDQU010881591.1:2531-21542 GCA_032191745.1 Picea mariana | reverse complement strand
TATACTTGTTCAAGTTTGGGCTCCTGAACTTCCTCATTATTCCTCGAAGGCCTGACCTCTACCTGTCGCTTGTTGGGGATCTGAGTATTGAGCTGAATAGAGATGTCGGGTACAAAATTGTCACTTACTTTCTCGTTGGCCGCAAAACCATTGATTTCCTTTCGCAGGGATTCTTTCTTTGGCTCATCCGGTTCAGGCTTGTCCTTCAAATCTGCTTTGGTTTTTTATGTATCAGGTGCCTTTGCTTCAAGGCCACTTTTGGCTTCTATTTCCTTTTGCGGGACCTCCATTGTTTGAACTTCGAGCTCAAGGGAAGAAGTCTTCTTAGGTCCTTTTTCCTCCTGGACACGCAGAGGGGTGTCATGAGATGACTGCGGTCTCTCATCGTCACTATATATAGTTATGATCTGGCTCAAAGTCTTAGGTCCACGTGTTTCTCCTGACACTTGACCTATCTTTGGTTGAGTTTTCCTGCCTGTCGGCGGTCTTGCCAGTGACGTGGTGGATTCTGGGCCATCTGACCTGTTAATGTTACCCAGGTTCATTAAATCAAAGTTGTTTAGCCCCGCAAGGCTCTCCTCTGGGATATCGGTTGGAAGCCTTGGCAACCTGATGGGGTCTAAGATATCCTGCATTTGACCCATTATCTGTAGGGCATGTTGGTACATAAGTTCCCCTCTCTCCCATGCATCCTGAACCTTGGGAGAGTTCATGTCCCATGCAAGGGTTACCTTGGAAACTTATGTTGTTTTTATGGCTCCTTGAGGGGCTTCTGCCACTTCGGCTGGTTGCAATGCTATCCTTTCTCCTCTGGCCCTGAGGACCTCTTGATCCGTCTGCCAGGATCATTTCTTGCTCATCCAAGCTCATAGCCTTGAACCTGGTTGCCTTAGGGTCAACCATTCTCGCCATTACTTCACTCCAGTCTTGAGCATTCTCGGTGAAGATCTCATCTTCAAATTTGTCATGAGCATATGGCCAGCAGGAAGATACTTGGGATGCATGCTTCGAGACTAAACCTTTTGGGTCGTGCTTGCGAAAGAGACCAGTCGGGAACCAATATTCCAATTGGATTAACCCTTCTTGCTTGGCTTGAGAAGTTTCTTTTACTATGTAGAAACCAACATGGATCCCATAAGGTATGAAGGCCCACTTCTTATCTTTTACCAGAGTAGCATTATAACCCTGCAGGATGGTCTGATAACAGATTTCCCCGACTACCAATCGATTGGGAACATACACAGGTAATAGATGTGGTGCTTCAATGGCGTTGAACACCCTGATATAGGTGTCGCGTTCATCCAGATACTAGTTGTCGACTTTGGATATAATCCTTTTAGCCACATACGATAACCTTGGGAACTCTTTCTGGAACAATAAAGAATGAATACCCGTGACAAATTGATTGCAAATGAGAGAGTAGGATTTCTTGTACCTGTTCTCCCACAAAATGCTGAAATATACATGGATCGGAAGCTCTGAGGGATGTCAACTTAATTTCATTTGTGTGAAGGTATTTCTCGTGCAAACGAAATCCAATAGATAAGACACCATGTAAAAGGATGGGCTTTCTCCCTCTTTCAACATCCATGCTAGTTGTATGCAAGTGCTCAGCTGTTTGGAGATGATGGAACCCCAATTGAAGCTTGTGCATGAAATGGTTAGCATATAAGCTAGAGGCATCCAAGCCTCTGAAAACTGAGAGAAATATTTCTCCCCATGTAATCTATAGAGGAGAGCCATCAGGTATATGTACGGCTCCCTTAGATTGGCCATTGGATACCATCCGAAAGTCCAGTTTGAAAAAAAAATTCTTCCCTCCACCACAATGCAATAAATTTGCTGGTGTCATGTGCTTCATAGAAACCTACAAAAAAATCAATGCTTAGCCTCTCTTCTAGATCCCTGAGCTTGAAGTAACTATGAATCTCTGATGGCAATAAAACCTCGACGCAGTCATCGTTGTCATCATTAATCAAACATTTTTGTGTATCGGTGTGGTCAATGAGCCATTTTAGGAGCTCTATCCAAGGAAATACCGTAATATGACTTGCCACCATGTGTAGATATGCCCTATAGACATTCGAGAGGAATTCATCATCGAGTTTTATCGAGGAACTCCTCATGCTTGATTTTCTTGAAAAGTTATTCCTAGCGCGGGAATATTGTCTTGGTCCCAATGTTCACCTCTATGTCTCCAAAGGTTTGGGGTTGAACGAAATATTTCTTGGTGACTGTTTTGATGACAGGCACTGGATTAGGATAAAATTCCAATTGTCTGGCGACCACTGGGGTGAACCCTCTCCTACCTATAGTTCATGTAGCTTTGGTGCTCTTGGGGATTTCCTAGTGGTGGGTTTCTTCGACGACATCATTTTTGCAACCTAAAAAATATCCTTTAGGCATGTGTATAGAGTAACGTTGGATGAAAACATATGAGATGAAGTGTAAACCATCCATGAGCCAGTACATACCTGTATGCTTGCTAAATTTGTTTTTTAATACTCACTAGACTTTGGAAGCTTTCACCAGATTGCTCGTCCTTCTCCTCTAGGTGCTCTGAACTTCTTGGCACGCTAAATAAGCTCATACACAATGACTCAAAAGACTATAACAGGAGATATTATACCAGTCGTATCAAGCAGTTAATACGAGTAATGGATGGAAATTCAAACTACCTACTGTCAAATCCCTGCAAATAAATTCTGCATTGTTTGACGGCGGAGGCACAGAGGGAGATGCATTGTATCGATAGGTTCAAATGGTCCTTCTGATTTACACATGAATTAACAACTAATGTGCAATCCTGGAATTAATTAACCTCTTAAATGGGTCGTATCTAGCGTATCTTTGAGCTAAAATGTCCCATCACATAGAATTTCTCAGTGGACAAGTCAAGAATCAACTACTATCCTTGTGTATGTTTCCATTGGTATCCTCCTGATAAAAACATTTGACGCTGAAGGGTTTCAATGCACGATGTGGATGTGGTAGGACTAGTTCAAGGTGCAACGTGGATCTCGGGAGATGTTAACGACCCCAGGGAAAACTCGATTGTAAGTCTAGTCACTTGGGTGATAATAGGTGGCAACTGAGGATAGGTAGTTCAACCATATACGTCAGTCGGAATCTTTTTTTTTTAACAGGATACTTTGTGTATTAAAGTAAGCTTGGGATTTTCGACGTCGAAAGGTATTAGGGATCGGGGATCGGGGATAGTTCAAGTGTGTAGTTTCTTCACGGGTTATCATTTTTGTAAAATCCCGACGCCGACAACATTTCGTAGGTCAGCGATGGAAGTTATTATTCATTTACTCGCACAATGCTTATTCTTTGAGTTTCTTCCCGATATCGATGGAGATCGGTCGTCGGTGATATTCTTGTTGAAGCTCATTCACATAAATGAGAGACTTTCTTCTATTGACGTCGATGAAGATCGGTGCTTGGCTATTTTGGTTTTCAGGAATAGTTCTTATGACAAGTAGGGGAGCTTTGATTGTCAATTATTTAATTAAATGCTAGTCTTTGTTAAGTCACGATGTTCAACACGATAGTGGAATCTTCCTCCCATCTAATGTTGTCAGATAGTACCTTTCTTTGTCATAGTTCTTCCTGATGATGTAAGGGTGAAGCCATGAATTGTTATCTTTCTGGTCATATATGGGCTTGCCCTTTATTTTTTCCCACATGAGCACAAGACTTCCTTCATTGAAATTAATGTAAGGTGTATTCTCATCATATGGAATATCTGTGTGGACTATTTCTTTAACGATTTATTCATGTTTCTCATCGTATTCTTGCATAATATGAATAGACCCTAGCTTCTTCCCATGGTACTTTCCAGTCTTCTTTTTATATGTCCATGGGAGAAACATATCTATGGAATATTCATGCATGAAGGGTAACTAAGATGGATCATACTCAATAACTTGTGGAGAAATATCATAGTAGTGTTCACTGACATAGTTAGGGCCCCTCAGATCCATCACATGTGTATATTTCTTTTCCCTATTATGTAAGATATCATATGTGTCATTTCCCATGGGAATATATGCATGTGTAAGGTTCATGATAAGGAAACATCCAAGGGATGAAGACTAGGTCCTCGACAAGAGCATCCCCTAGGCATCTGGAACATCAATCACCAGTATGTCCATGAGGAAACTGATATGTGGAAAATATATCAAAAATACCTCAATGTCTTTACACACCCCCAAGACCTCAATTGTTCTTGAATCAATACCACAAACATTTTCATAACGTTGGGTTGTATTCAAACCAAGTTGTTTCATTACCTTCAATGATATGACATTTGTTGAGGCCCCTAAATCAAGCATGCAATTGTTCAAGTGGAAGCCATTCATTCCTAATGAAAGATAGAAGGGGTGGTTCTTGTCTCTTGGTCGATCGAGATGCATAGTATTAAAAATGATGAGAGGATCCTCCTTCTCATTTGGCACTTGTAATATCCTAAAAATTTCCCCTTTTACGGAAGGGATCTTACACATCTCTATCCCTGGGACCATCATATTCAGTTTTTCAAACATGATTTCACCATCTATATTCAACTGAATTTCATCTGTAGGAGTTGTCTTAGGAAGCAACTCACATACCGATGGTGGAGGTGGTGGAGCCACTTTTTTTGTGGATGGAAGAGGAGTATCAGGTTGTAACAAAGGGGATGAAGGATTTTTTCTTCTATAGGTTATAATTTACCTCCTCTTTAATTCCTTCTTCTGATTATCTGTCAATTTATTTAATGCCCAAATTCTCCCCTCTCTTTCTCCTATTATTCTGGCTTCATTGATATGTTCTTGGGTAAATTGTTCATCATTGAAATTGTAAATCATGAAGTTTGTATCGTCGGGATAATATTTGTCTTTCCAAGGGCACTCATCTTCCCTATGGGGTTCTTGGAATCAGAGACACCAAGCTTCTATATCAACTGTCCCAACAGGTTTCAAAGTATCTGGGGCCTTTGCTTCTTGTTGAGGTATTTGTTTCCAATTGGTGGCATATCTTTCTTATCTGGAAAAATGAGGTATAGGAGAAGATTGATTTCTTTCCACTATAGTCATATGCTGCATAAGTTGATTCTGCACCTGAACAAACTAAGTATTCATTTGGTTTATCTTCCGAGTCAAGAGAGAAATGGGATCAGGAACATTATTGTTGCAAACATTCGTCCTTGATTATGTCTTGATATGGGGGTACTGAAAATGTTATATTTTTTAATCAAGTAGATTCTCTTCAATGTCAATAGTGAACTCTTTAGCCTATGCCAATGACGTAGGATTTTTATCTTTGAGAATGTATCGAAACTTCCCTTCAAAAGAATTCATGTAAAGGAGACAAATTGATGATGTTGTAGGACGGTAATCTGTTGGAATTTGATTGTACAACCTTTCAAATATCGAAATGAATTCCTTTACCATTTCATTCTCCTTTTTATTTATTTGATTGAACTGAATCCCAAGTGTCCCAACATCTTCTTTTCTTGACCATTTTCTCTTGAATAAGTTGGAAAAAGCATCATAGGACGTGATATGATTATCAAGGAGTTCTTTGAACCAATCAAGGCTTCTTTAGTAAATTTCAAAGAAAATAACCTCATGGACACATCTTCATGATCAATACCTACATTGTCCATGTCCCAACCCATGACATAAATGTGGTCTTCAATAGTTATCACATTATTTCCTGGGAACTTTGGAAACCACTTTTTGACTTCTATTGGCAATTTTTTAGGGTAACCTCAGATATTGGCCATGTTAACGGGTTTCTATAGGTCCCTTTCCCAAGGGAGAGACATTGGAACAAGAGGGAGGGTATTATGGAAAATGGCTTTAGCAATGGGAGACTTGAGAGGAGGCCTTCTTTGGTAAAAATTAGAAGTCTTGAACCTCCCAGGGGGAAAAGGTTTTGGGAAAGAAGGATTTTGGGAAGGTGGAGTCACCAGATGGGTTTCAAAATGAGTTCACCAAGGAAAATGGAAAGGGAACGTCCCTTAGGTGGAGCTTTCATGAAAGCTAAGGGAAAGGCTTTGGGATATCTTACCAAAGTGTCATTAGGGTACAAAGGAGATTCAAAATCTTCCCTAGAAACCACACCAAAATGTTATAGTGCAAGTTGTAGGTTTGGAAAATACCGACCCAACCAAAAATAAAGTGATACAAATTTGGAATCCTACACCCAATGTCACCTCGATGTAGGTCCCACACTTGAAGGGTGACTAGGTCACTCTGGGGAGGCGATCACGTTGACCCTAGGGGGAAGTGAGATGGAGATGGATAGATATGGAATTGGATCCCATAGAGGTAAGGTATAAGTGGAGTTAAATGTGTGGAATGAAGTCTTGGGAATGTCCAAGGGTTTCCAAGTATGTTGAGTGACCTGCAAATGGTGAAATACCTGCTCGAGACACGAGAAAAAACACTTTTCAATGATGTATGCTAGTTAGATCAACAAGTTAAGATTTTTGTCCCTAATTTGCAGGAATAAATAAAATTATATATAATAAATAATATGGTACTACAATATTCTCAATAAATTCTATAGATCAAGTAGAAAATGCAAGAGAAAGACTAGTAAATGACTAGCTAAACTCAAGACAAAAAACCAATATTCTAGCATAAAAAGATAAGGTTATTGAAAACACTTGTCTACAGAAAATTATATCACCCTTATGGCTGTAAAATTAGATTTATTTTAGCAATAAAATCAGCCACTAAAAATCCCTCAAACGTTTCCAAAAAGTGCGCTAGACCAAGAAGAATAAGTGTGCAAACTTTGAGCAAAATCCAATGGCTGATAAGAGAGTTATTTAGGCAAATGAGTTAGGGTTTCTGCAACCCTAATGGCTGAAGATGCAATTTCATAACATAATAAATAAGTATCCCCTTTATGGGGATTCCCTATTGGCTATGAGGTTCCCAAGGCACAAGGAATAAAATCCACTTTGCAAGAAGTAAAACTGACCAACAATCACGTTTTCTAATGCAATAATTTATTTCTCCAATGCAATAGTAAATGACTAGTGCTATTAATTATTGGGTTAATGGGGTCATGAAAATAAATAGCTAGAGAAGATACCTCCTTGTGGCTGTAAGCCCTTTTACTTCCCAAGGCAAGTTTCTCGAGCTAGGGTTTAAGATAAGAGGGTGTATGCCCTTATACTTTTCCTAGAAAACCCTTGTTTAAGTAATAAGATGAAGCATAAAATGATGAAGACTATGGTGGGGGTGTATGCCCTTATACTTCCCACCTAGATCCTATCACAATAACCTTGACTTGAAACAAATGATAGAACAAAAGTAAAGACCATACCAATTCAATGAAAAATGCCAAGATAATCCACCACAATAGAAAGAGACAAGCCTTCCAAGGTTAGCGCATCATTCCCATAAACCATAACATCAAGATATAACCATAAACAATATCCTAAAGAGACAATTTTTCCAAAGATAGCGAAAATTTCAGAACAATAATTCTCACAATGAGGGAGAGTTATGTTAAAATGAGATCTTATGATCTCTTATTTATACATAATGTCACTAAGGTGACTTGACCACAAATTAAGGGGTAAACCACAATACTAGGAGTCAAAAACCATAATATTTCCCCCTTTAAAAAATTAATATTAAAAAATTCATCTAAAGTTTCACTTTTTCACAAATAAACCCTAATTTTACATGGACTTCTCCCCTTTAGGGGAATGTTTTCCACTTAGAAGAAGTCACTGGTGTTGGAGAAGCATGGGTAGGCCTCGAAAGGCCACATGTCAAGAATATAGACAATATCCTCATGGTGAATACTCTCTTCTCTTCAAAAAATCCATTTGTAAATGAGTGTCACCTCGCCACCAAGCCCTAACCCCCCTAGGTGATGTCATGCCTCTAGGAGTGATGTTTTTCCTCTCCTAGGAAAAATGTTTGTCACATGGGAGATAGGATATGTCATCCAAGTCAATCTCAAGGCCTTCCAAGTTTTATATTTCTCATCTAGCATGTAGGTCCTTGGCATCCAATATGTGGTCTTATAGCCCCATGGAAGCCCAAGCTAGGCTTGTTCTCCAAAAACTGTCCACCAACTAGGTCCTGCAAAGACAAATGAGCACACCCTCCAAGGATATCAAGTAATAACATTATGACAAGTGAATCCAATCAATATATGAGCCACTTAAGAATGTGCATAAAATATCACTATATCAAACAATTAATTGCTCAAACACACTATGTGAATTTTCAAGCTTGAATATGGGAGGGTTGACGAGGTGCCCTATTGGGTAGATCTTTCCCTAGGTTAAGGAAAGTTTCCAAGAGATCCCTCTCTAAGCCATGTAAATTGTATGAAGTGGTTGGGGTCAAGACTCAATGGGCATAGGGCTCATGACATACAAGGGGTCATAGTGTCTCATTGATGGGTTCCTTTGTAAAGGGTGTGTGGTGCTTTCATCTGCAATGCACTTTTTCCAAGCCCATAAATTGCCTTTTATCTTTCTTCTTTCTTTGTATTTTATTTCAATATAGAATAAGGAGAGGTTGAAGGTCACTACCCTGGCATGGTGACCAGATGATGGAAATGTCACCCATAAATACATATTGTAAATGAGAAGACTAGTGCATGATGAGACCCCCTTTCTCTTATCCATGCAACTGATAGCCATTACCCTTTTTTGGTGATGAGATGAAGGTAATGTCATACCACTAGATATTCATGGACGTGATAGGTGGGCTTGTGATGAGACCTCCTATCCTTCAACTAACATTTTAATAATTATTTATTATATTGTGGGTCCCCTTTACTCAAAGATAAGCAATTCACTGCTTTCTTGGGTGATTCTCAGGTGAAGTATCTGGAAGGTTTATACAAGTATTTTATATTTTACCCAACATCAATCTCTATGGGACTTCAACCCATTCTTCCCATAGAATGAGGGAAAACCCCTTCTTTGATCAATACACCCTAAAATCCCAAGAGATAAGGAAATAGAGAGGAATAATTATGGAAATCAGTAACTATGCTCAGGAATGGTAGGATGGATCATTAAGGGAGTTCCTAGTAGAATACCCATCTGAAAGGAATACCACTTGCTAGGGCACAATGTCAACCACCAAGGTGAAGCAAGGAAAAAGGCATAATGTCCAAGCATATATCATAAAATCTATAGAAATCTAAGATACAAAATACTTAATTGGCTAAAATATTGAAATGATTCTCACCATAACACTGACTTGTACCTCATGGAGCAAGGCCCACTTCCTTTCGGAATCCAGCGGATGTGGTGGATGCCATGTGGAATTATGTGGCCATATTTGGTTGTGAGAGGGGTTTCCATATGTGAAAAAGGGTACTATTGGTCATGTATTCTCTCGACACTCCATATATGTAACCTGAGGGCTTCAAGACATAATATCCTTAGTTTTCCAAAAAATGGGGATAACAAGTCACACGTGTGGAAGTGAGAGAAATAAATGCAATTGTTGGTGATAAAACCGAGGTTTCGATGCATGAGTCACTTCTACTAGTCTAACTAAGTGTAACTGAGTGTAACTAACTTTCAATTGAAGAGGAGCCCCCTATTTTGTAGGGGAATATTCTCTAGAGTAGAGAATATTCTTATCTAAGGAAGTGTTCTCAACATTGGACTATCAAAATTAGGAAAATACTTCTAGGTGAGTGTGTAATATCTCCAATACCCACTTTGAACACTATTAGGGTGTACATGATGAATGGGTCCTAACAAATAAGGACATGTTAGGTATGCATTGTACAATGCATCTAAGAATGAAACAATAAAAAAACGAGGAAATAGGGAAAACCTCATGGGAAAACCCCCCCCTCAAAATACAATGCATAAAAAAATGAGAAGGAACAAAAAGCAGTTTCTAACTATGTCCTTCACTCCACGAAGACCTCGCAATTTTGCAAGTTTGTGCTCATTGAATACTTTGTTGAATATGTATAGGTGTGCACGGATCTAATGAAGTATATGCACCAGTGAGATATCCACATATATCCACTTTCTCTTTTTGTTATGAAGAATATCCAAATGAAGTTTGGATGAAAATTTGAAAATCATGTGCATGTTTCCAGAAAAATGTGGAAATTTTGTTTATTTTAAAATTCTCATAAAGTCACTTCCCAGACTTCATTTCAGATGAATTTCGTTTTTTAAATTGAGTATTTTTCTAAAAGGAATTAAAATACCCAATTTGTTTCTGCAAATTCTTCTTAGAAAATGTCTGAATTGAATCTGATGTGAGCGACGACCTTTTTTGGCTCCTGAGAATAATGGATGGTGCATGCATGTGGATTCTGAGATGCATGCATGGAACATGAAACATGTCTGCATATAACCCTTGAGATGCATGCATGATATATTCCACATGAAATTCAAAAAAATTGTGAAATGTAGTAGAAATCATCTGCAATTAATGGAACAAAAATTTGTGGAGATACCTGTGTAGAAGGCTCTTCAAATTGAGAGGCTTGATCTTCTGATGGATTTTATTCTAGTATATATTTTCAATATCCTACATGAAATATTCACAACATTCTTTATTCTTTAATATAACCTCCAATTTGTTCCATAGTTCGTTCAGAGTTGAGTCTCGTGATTCATCATATACTTGGTCAAGAATTTGAGGTGAAATAAACCAGAAGATACATCCTATGGACATATCTTGTTTATTGAGAAAGTCATTTTTCTCATTGGGAGAATCAGGATCTACTTCCATTGTCATAGTTATTTGGTACAAACCTCTGCATCTGAGTAGAATAATAATTTTTGGCTTCTACTCCAAATAGTTATGAGGTATGAGAAGTATTGTCGACAAATAATCCATCTTTTTGTGTTCTTCAATCTTTAGTACTTGCAAATAAAGTGTTGGTGCACATTCTTCCTAGTATCCTGTGGGATATGATACCATGTATAATGTGGTGATTACTTGCACAAGATATCTAGCTAGCAAAATAACAGACACAACTTGCAAAAGTGAGAAGACAAGAGAAAAATGGGAGAGAAAATAATAGAATTGTATTAACCATATTCCACACTCAAAGAGTGAATAATTTACAATAGTTATAGGCTACATGATTAACTAATGCACCATAGTAGTCATCTAGAGATATATATATGCTCAATGACAGACACTGGAGTGAGCTTCTACCTATTCCTCATTAATTGATCCATGCAATCATTATTTAACTGAGTCACATGTGTGGAAGTGAGAGAAACACATGCAACTTCTGGTGATAAAACCGAGGTTTCCATGCATGAGTCACTTCCACTAGTCTAACTAAGTGTAACTGAGTGTAAATTATTCTGAACTGAAGAGGAGCCTCCTATTTTGTAGGGGAATATTCTCTAGAGAGAATATTCTCATCTAAGGAAGTGTTCTCAACATTGGACTATCAAACTTAGGAAAATAATTCTAGGTGAGTGTGTAATATCTCCAACAATTTTGTGTCACAAAATTGTTTGATTGATAGTGGTGCTACCAATAACATCATTCCTTTGTTAGTCATGCAAGCACTTGGGATGGAATGTACGAGGCACTATGAGACAAGTGAAAGAATTTATACTATTAACTTAAGAAAAGTCCCAACTTATGGGGAAATAAAATATTTTTATGCTTGGATAATTGTGGCTCCTCATATCACAATTGTATTCACTATTGTAGTGTTAGACCTTTCTCTAGAATATGGAGTTTTTATTGGTGGAGATTGGTTCTCGATGATTGGAGTTTATATAATGAATGATGTGTTGGAAATAGTGGTATGATATTTTCATTGATGTCAACAGGGTGCAGAAGAATCCATTATAAACCCAAATATTAGAATGAATAATGTTAATCGAAGCTCAAAATAGATGCCACATTTGAAAAAACATAGGAGACAAAGTTCTATGAGTAAATAAATCATTTTGTAAAGAATTTAGTTACAGGAACCGTTCATTCTTAGTTCGAGACAATCCAGGATCATTAGATCGAGGTAAAGTCTCAAGTTGGGAAGGATTAAATGTCAAATGTTAGATATGAAGCAATATCATTATGGACCATTGGATCAAGTAGTGTATAAATAACTTCAGCACTTTGTCTCTTCAGCGATTATTGGAGACAAGAAAGAATCCATGAAATCCTGAAGTCACGAAATAATTCCAACCATCGATTAGGAAGGATCTTCAGATGATTTCCCAGCCGTTAGATCCATATTTGATATAGAATTAAGCATTGATCGTCGATATAGAATGGAAATGTTGAACCGTCATATCACACTAAAGGAAATAAGGTGGTAAACTATTGACCACTCCGGTGAAAAGGAGACTGAAACATGTAAGTTTACTCGAAGGTCGAAGCCCCAAAGTCGCGAAGTCGTGTCGACCATCGGATCATAGGAAGTGCAGGGAAATCATGTCAACCATTGATATGGAATGAATATTTAAAATGTTAGATCACACTAAAAGAAATAATATGTTCAAATCAGACATTGACCTACTCCAGTGATAAGAATCTCAGATAAACTAAGAAATCCCAAACTCCAGAGCCACAAAGTTAACAGAAGTCGTTGATCAAGACAAGAAAAGATCTATGGTGATAGATCTATTCAAAATTTCAGAAATGATCAAAGGATGGTATAAAAGTGCCAAAAATCCCAAAGCCACGAAGTACCAAATCCATGAAGTGTAAAGCCATGATCCAGGAGGGAGACATGTGGAAAAATACAAATATGACACATGGCCCAATTGGCTAGTAACAAGTGTCCAGGTATATTTGGCACATTAGGTATAAGAAAGTCATGAATCAAGGTGACATGTGGAAGCCAATGCCACGTCAATAGTGACATCAACAAGCCACGTCACTCCGGGACTACATCCTCCAGGGATATCCAACTTCTCTTACGAGATAAAATATTTGAAGTGTCGAAGACCAAAGTTACAAATTAACATTTGGCCATTGATATAAGATCCTATGAAATATTTCTTGACTGTATGATCAAGTACAGTGAAAGGATAGAGTANGTTGATCTAATTTGGGAGAATTCTCAACCATTGATCAAGCATAGTGGAATGATAGCGTAAGCGGAGGTGGTAACCGAAAACAAGCGATCATCACCATTCTATGACTTATTCGGTAGGTAAAACTATAGAGGGATTTCTCTAATCCAAATTCTTGGAGCCACGAATAGATGAAGTCCCGGAGTGAACGAGAACCGTTCATCTCAACTCCTAATTAAGTCATGACCGTTGATTTTTTCGAAGCCTCTAGATAATCCAAGACCGTCCATCTAACAGAAGATTAAATATTGATTGTATGATTTACTAGTAAATAAATTATACGCACTTCAACAAAATGTACTCCAGGAGGATTGAATGACTACAAAGGTCGGAAGTCCCAAAGGATGAAGTACCAGAGAACCCTGTTCCATCATGGGTCACATGATAAGGTAAAGAAGCTAAAGTGTCTAGAAGTAAATAATCCATAGGACGTTTGAATATAGTCTCACGTAGAATAATACGGGCGGAAGAAGAAAGCTCTAATAAAAAAAATGGATGGAATGGATAAGCTTGTGGTTTTGAGCTCACGGTCATAGAAATTTTGGTTGAAGGGAGTGCCTATTGATTAAGAATCGAATTCACAACAATTCGATATATGTAGACTAATGAACTGATACATAGTCATGATTAAAGAAGAGTTAAATCAAAATCATTATGAATAAAGAATAAAATGGAAAAATGATATTATTTAAAGTTTAATATTATCATTTAAAAGAAGAGGTGCAGTGTTTCAAAGTTCAAATAATGGGACACAATGCTTGAAATCTCACACCAGTTGGAAGACTATATCAACAAGAAATAATGGTGAGAAGAAAGTGTCTATACATTCCACATTAGAAGATTAAAAGAAGAATCATAGTCCAAGAAGGAAAGCTGAAGATACTTATACAATGAGGGTGGAAGGGAGGAGCAAAGAAGGATTCATATCCTTTACTAAGTAAAGTGTGAAAACAAGGGAGTTGGTGCTTCCTAGGGTTGGTTCCCCAAAGACAATGGAGTTGTTGCTTCCTAGGGTTGGTTCCCTAAAGAAAAGGGATTTTGTGCTTCCTAGGGTTGGTGACCTAAAAACAAGGGAGTTGGTGCTTCCTAGGGTTGGTGCCCTAAAACAAGGGAGTTGGTGCTTCCTAGGGTTGGTGCCCTAAAACAAGGGAGTTGGTGCTTCCTAGGTTTTGTGCCCTGAAGAAGGGGATTTGTGTCTCCAATATTCAGTGCTCTAAAGAGGATTAGTGTCCTTCACAAACACATGATTATTGTTTATAAACTTTGTAATGCTTGTTGAAGTGTACTTTTATAATTGATTGTTTAAATATGAATTCCATTGTTGATGAATATTGATGATAATTAGAATAAAAAATTAATTAATAATTGTTTAAAAAGGTAATACTTATTCACCCCCCCCCTCTCAGTATTTCCAACAATTGGTATCAAAGAAAGTACCTTCAATATAGTCTAATAATGGGAAGGTAGATACTGAAATAAATGGATCAACAAGAGGGAGTGTCTTCCAACAAAGCACCATTGTTTAATGGAAGTGGTTATTCTTTCTAGAAAATAAGAATGAAAATATACCTGTTGTCTCTTGGTTTTGATGTTTGGCAATCTATAGTAGATGGTTACACTACACCAACTTCTCCACCCACAGATACTGGAGGAAAGAAGATTTGCAATGACAACTCAAGAGCAGTCAATGACATTCTAGGAGGATTAACAAATCCTATATTTTTGAAGGTAATGCATTGTAATTCATCTAAAGAGATATGGAAAAACTAGAGGTTATATATGAAGGAGATAACAAAGTCAAGGAAGCCAAACTACAAATCTACAGAGCTTATTTTGAAAATTTGAAAATGAAAGAAGATGAGAACATTGTCGAATACCTTCATAGGGTAGATGAGGTAGTTAACGCAATCAGAGCAGCAGGACAAGAATTTTCAGATAAACCTATTGTACAAAAGATATTAAGGTCATTTCCTATGAGGTATAATGCCAAAATTTCCACAATTCAAGATAGACCAGAACTTGAAAAACTCTCAGTGGATCATCTCCATGGAATTCTTACATCATATGAGATGAGAACAGGGAATGAAAAACCATCAAAATAAGAAACAACATTTAAGGAATCTAAGGAAAAGAAGAAATAAGAACATATGTCTAATGAAGATCAATCAAACATGTCATATGTAGAAGAGGCCAACTTTATAAAGAAACTCCAAAAAGGATTTGGAAATTATAAAGGAAAGTTACCTTTCAAATGTTTCAACTGTGGCAGAATCAGACACTTTGCTAACAAATGTCCCTATCCCAATCAGGAAGATAATGATGATGAATAAACCCACAACTAGAAAAACCAATACAAGAAGAAATTTTATAAGAAAAAGAAAAAATTCTACTCCAAAGAAGACATCAGCTCTTCATACATGAGTGAAGATGAAGATTCAGAGATTCTATTTATGGGAATGAACACTCAAAATAATAATATGGATAATGAATAAAAACATGTAAGTGAAGGTGAAGTATATCTATAAGCTTAACTGATTAGTTCTCTCGAGGAACTAAGAATGTATAAAAAGAAGAACAAGATACTTAGGACACAACTTCAATAATTTTAAGAATCACATCAATTAAGAGAAATAGATGCATCAAGAACCATCAAAGAATCATAACATATCATCAGTGATTTGAAGTCCCATCTCTTGGAAGATAAAAGAATTGAATAAGTCATTTTAAAACAACTCAATGATAGAGACCAAGTATGTGAGAAGATAGAAGCCGAGATTGAGCTCCTAAAAGGTGAACTTGAGAAAGAAAAGAAGGGATCAAAATTTGAAAATAGTTCAAAGATCTTGGATGAAATTCTCAGTAGTCAGAGGTCACCAAATAACAAGACTTGTTTGGGATATACCCAAGACTCAACTTCTACATCACAAGGATCTGTCAAAAGACCAATCAGTTATGAATATGCTCTTAAAATCCCCTTAATAAGAAAAGATAATAAGGCAAGGATGATTCCATTGGAGATCACCACAAATAAACATAAATTCAAATACCCTACTAAAGAAAAAAGACGACAAGAAGAATACAATCACCATAAGAAATCCCCCTAACATATATCAATATATATTCCTTGGATATTGTTATTCCTGCAATAATTTTGGACACAAAGCGGTACATTGTAAATCCTATAGAAGGCACAATCCAAAAAATGTCCAAAGAAGTCAAAAGTTCAATACAGATAAAAGAAACTATAATTCATTCTCTCCATTAAAAGATTACAATATGGAATGCCTCATTGTAATAACTATGGACATGAAGCTAGTGAATGCATATTTTCAAAGTATGTCAAAGAGATAAATATTCCCAAGAATAAAAAAGTATGGAAGAAAAACCAAGTAGAGAAAATAGAGTGTAAAGTAGCCATGTATGCCAAAAACAAAGTATTTCAGTGGTATATAGACAATGGATGTTCTAAACACATGACTGGACATAAAAGAAAATTTCTCAAGTTAACGAAGAAAGAAAAAGGAAAAGTCACCTTTGGAAATAATGTGTCAGCCAAGATACTTGGAAAAGGTGCTGTTAGCCTAGGAAATAACAAGGCCAAAGTAGAAAATGTACTTTTAGTAGAAAATATTAAGCCTAATATCCTAAGTGTAAGTCAAACATGTGATCAAGGTCACATACTTACCTTTGATTCTCATAAATGTGAGATAATAAGAGAATATACAGGGAATCTAGTGGCAGTTGCACCAAGAACATCCAACAATGTGTACATCCTTGACATGGAAAGAGAAGAAAAATGCTGTTTAGGTCAAGAAGATGAAAGTTGGCTATGGTATAGAAGGTTGGGAAATATAAGCTTTGAAAACTTAATCAAATCCAATAATAATGAGGCAGTAAGGGATCTTCCAAAGGTTATAATGCCTTCAAATCCTATGTATAAACATTGTTAAATAGGGAAGAAGACAAAAGTTAGTTTCATAACAAAAGAACATTCCACAACAAAACCTTTAGAACTTATTCACACAGATATATGTGGACCTACCAGAACTGAACGTATTTATGGTGAACATTATTTTATATTGATCATTGATGATTACACAAGAATAACCTAGGTATACCTTCTAAAAGAAAAATTAGAAGCCTTTGAGAAGTTTAAAACATACAAAGTCCTTGTAGAGAATGAAACTGATCTCAAAATTAAATGTTTGAAATCATACAATGTAGGAGAATTCACCCCTAAATAGTTCATTCAATTCTGTGAAAATCATGGCATCAAAAGACAATTTTCATCTCCTAGGACTCCTTAACAGAATGGAGTGGTGGAAAGAAAAAACAAAATAGTTCAAGAAGTTGCAAGAACCATGTTAAATGAAGCCAAGCTTATAGAGAAATTTTGGAGAGATGCAATATACACATCAATGCACATACTTAATTGAGATCAATTGAGACCCAACCATGACAAAGCTCCTTATGAACTATGGTTTGGCAGGCCAACATCTAAAAAACACTTTAGAATTTTTGGAAGTAAATGTTACATTAAGAATGATGAGGATAATATAGGAAAATTTGACCCAAGATCAGATGAAGGCATATTTATAGGATATTCACCTGACAAAAAGGTTTATAGATGTTATAACCTAATACTACATAAGATGGTGGAAAGTGATAATGTAAAGATAGATGATCTAAAGTTGAGACAAGTCATAACCCATAACATATCAACATATAATGATAAAAGTGATGGAAAATACAATAATGAAGAAGTTGATGAAGAACCTCAAGAAAATCAACCCCGCATTGATGATGAAGATGACGAAGAAACACCCTTTACAAAAGCCCCATCAAAAAGGGTTCAGAAGAATCATCCTGAAAGTCAGATTATTGCAGATAAAAATGTAGGAGTGGAAACAAGAAGGAAACTCACATTTGACTTAGAAAAAAAAATATTATCCCTGATAGAACCTAAATAATTTAAAGAAGCCAACAAAAGTAAATATTGGATCAAATAAATAGATGAAGAACTAGACCAAATAGATAAGAACCAGACTTGGGAACTAGTTCCAATACCCAAGGAAAAGAATGTGGTAGGAACCAAGTGGATCTTCAAGAACAAACTAAACGAAAATGGGGATATTATAAATAACAAAGCCAGATTATTTTGAAAAGTATATTCCCAACTGGAAGGTATTTATTTTGAAGAGACTTTTTCTCCAGTAGAAAGACTTGAGGCCATCGCAATGTTCTTGGCATTTGCATGCTTCAGGAATTACAAAATCTATTAGATGGATGTCAAATCAGCAGTCCTCAATGGAACACTAGAATAAGAAGTATATGTTGAGAAACCAAAAGGATTCATGTTAACAGAAAATCAAGACTATGTGTGCAAGATAAAAAAAGGACTTGTATGGTCTTAAACAAGCCCCCAGAGCATGGTTCTCAAGGCTTGATCAATACCTACAAAAACAAGGATATAAGAGAGGGACTATTGACATCAACTTATACATCAAAATTGAGGATCAAAACATGATTATTGTGGTGGTATATGTAGATGGAATCATATTTGGAAGTAATCTTACTATACTAAGAAGAAAGTTTGCAACCAAAATGAAAGAAGAATTTGAAATGTCTATGCTGGGAGAATTGTCCTTCTTCTTAGGTTTACAAGTAACTCAAACAGAAAAAGGAATATCCATTTCCCAAGTCAAATATATCAAGGAAATTATAAAGAAATTCCAAATGGAATATAGTAAACCTATGAGTACTCCCATGGTCACTGGATGTAAACTAAGCCTAGAAGGTGACTCACCAAAAGTGGACCAAACGATGTACATATCAATGGTTGGAAGTATACTCTATTCAACAACAACAAGAGCTGACATCATGCAGGTTGTAGGAATCGTGGGGAGATTTCAATCCGCACCTAAAAAAACTCACTTAAAAACAGTAAAGAGAAT
>JASDQU010881589.1:0-11174 GCA_032191745.1 Picea mariana | reverse complement strand
TAAAATTTATATACATCAAAGACAACTATCTATAGATCCAAATCTCTTATTCTCTAGAGTGGCCCCCCTTTAGAAAGCAAGGATTTGGGATCTATTACAACAACACTAGTGATTTAAATTAGAATTCACACATTCAAAAGAATAACCAACAAGTGTGGTAGAGGTCTGGGCGCTTTGTATTTTTATTTCAAAAATCCAACTCTTTTACATCATATTTATAAACAACATCCCTATGTCCAAATCACCCTCCTGGGGACAAATCTTATACATCATATAGATCTGGGTCGAGCCCAAGTTTAGAAAGTAAAAAACAAAGAAAAACAAATGAAAAATGCAAGCTAACTCGCTCCTTTGTGCTAAATTTTGTCTATTGAAAAAGGGGGTTCGATCCACCACTCATTTGGCATCATGGGGATGATATCAAGATATATATAACAATAATAATTCTCAGCATAACTCCTGTGTGTCAAAGATTCCTACCAACAAGTAAGGATCAAGGTTCTCACTCATACACACTCCAACTAGAGTCCGTTATCCATGTTGGTGGTTAACTATTGTTAGAACAGTTCCAAAAATTCTCCAGAAATGGGCCATCAGATTAATGGAACCCAAAAGATCCATTTGAGTCATGGTGCTCACATGTTCTCGAATTCTCTACTCAAATTATGCTTCATAACCAAATTTATCAACGCTTGGACCTTTATTAATAACCTAGAAAATATGCTCTGCACTTCATACCATAGGTTTAGAGCACATCTTGAAATGAAAAGCAACTAATCAAACATTTTTAATCAAATACATAGAAAAATAACTAACCATAAATCCTAAGATCCAATTCATCGTAGGATAGCTTAATAATTAATAAGTGGATGTGAAAATGGGACAAGGATGAAGAAAAAGGACGGTTAAATTAGGCTTAAAGTATACCATATAGGAATATTGACACTTGGGTGGAATCCCTTGAGGTTCTTGGAACACCTCCTTGTAGGATTCAATCAGTTGTTCTAGTTGGTGGTGCTAATTTCCACTATATCTTTCCAAGGATACCTTCATCTCCAATCCACTAGCCTCTCCTTGTTTCTTTCATTCTCTCAAAAACAATGTGATAAGCTTGTTTATGTTACCAATGATTCTCCAAGCCCGATGGGCATTTATCAAAGAGAATTTGGATTTGTCCCTGAGTGCATTTATGGCATATGACTTCCCATATTTGATGAGTCTATTCTAATTTTCTCTCCTCTAGAGGATGGCATCTCTCACACACAAGTATGGGCTTCCCAAKATGTCTCCTCACATATCCAATGTAATCACATATGTTACCACTTCATCCATGAAGTCCTGGTTGATGGAAAACTCGAATTTCCATTGTTTTCCTACTCTCAATTATACATCTTGTCTCACCTAGACCAAGGGGTATTTTGATCCGTATTTAGGAGTGGGACGAACTGATTAACATACTGAATACATTAAACACGGAGATATGAAGAACAACATAGATATACAGTGAACAATATCTTCTATTGAATAAATGAAATAGGATGAAACTGTAAAACTGCAAAACTAAAACACTTGCTCAGATGGTGGTAGCTATCTTTGAGAAGAGATGTGGCTTCTACGCACATCCGTCTGAGAAGAATGAATACAATGAGGCTCCAGAGGCATTTTTGATATTACTCATGAATCCCAAACCCTAGACATAAAAATCCCTAACCCTAGAAGGTGAAACACCAAAAGTCATGTGGGCCCCTATGGGTAAGTTGGTACATCAACTTCTCGGGGTCGTAACGTTTGAATACGACCTCTGCTTTAGGCATGTGATAGCCTGTTGGAAAGGTATTTTAGAGAAATACGCATTACGTCGTCAAACTTGAATTTGTTTACAGTTTTATTGTGGCAAGCCAGAAAAACATTGTTTAGGGATCCAAAACGGCCTTAGAAGTACAACAAGACGTGATGACATGAAAACATACAAAATAATCCAGTTGGATTAGGTGAGAGGCCACCAGTATCAACCTGGAAGATGTGTAGGTCTCCAGAGAACCCCAGAAGTGTAGAACCCACAATTACAAAGAAGTACATAAGAATGTGTTGAACTAAAAACGGACAAGAGGAGTCATTTGGAATAGGTGGGTGGCCACCAATATCCACTAGGATCAATCCTTACCCCTTAGGAAGCAATGGTCTCCATTGCATTGAGTTCCCCCATAAGGTGAGGAAATTTCTGCTATATTTGGCCACGGGTGAGGCACTTGCCTTGGTGTAGGAGTTTCCCTACCTTGACAACCCGATAAAGTTGGATCCTCTGCTGGTGAGTTCCCTTGACCCGTGTCTCCACTATCTGATCAATGAATGCTTGTTCCATGCATTCAAGGTTGAGCTCTGTTGCACTTAGCTATTTGATGATCTCAGAGGTGTTCAATAATGGTGGAAAATATGGCCAAAGGAGGTCCACATTGAACATTGGGTGTAGACCAAGGAAGGGTGGAGTGTTGAGATTAAAAGCATTGCTACCCACATCCTTGGTGATAGTGTAAGGACCATAGCGAAGTGGGCAGAGCTTCCGATGGGGCCCTGTGAGACGCTCCTTCTGCAAATGTAACCAAACTTTTTCTCCAACCTGAAACTTGTGCGGTACCCTATGTTGATCATGGAACTACTTTTACTTAGTATTGGATTTTTGCAAACTATGCTGGATCTGTTGGCGGATGTGTTGAATTCGCTCAATGAATCTAGTGGCTTTGTCGGTCTCAGAATGAACATGGGAAGAGTTTGTCTTTGTGGTGGCAAGAGGTAGTGCAACATCAATGGGACCCAAGGGTTGGAATCCTAGCCCCACTTGAAATGGGCTATGGTCGGTGGAGCTATGGAGAGTCTTGCTGTAACTGTGTTGAACATATGGGAGACTCTCATTCCATGTACGTGAATACTTAGAGTTGTACATGCGCAAGTTTTGCACAATCATCCGATTGACGACCTCTGTTTGGCCATCTATTTGGGGGTAGAGAGTAGTGGATTTAGTGAGCTTGGTGTCCAACAGTGACCAAAGACTCAACCAAAATGTGCTAAAGAACCTATTTTTCTGGTCAGAGATGATGGCCTGTGGTATCCCAAAGTGGACCCACACTCGTTTAAAGAAGATCTTGGTAGTATCGATCGTTGTGATATTCTTCTTGCAGGTTGTGAGGATGCCCATCTTTGAAAACCGATCAATGACCACAAATACGTAGTCATTGCCTTGCTTGGTGGATGGAAGGACATACATGTAATCCATTGAGATGTATTCCCAAGGCTTCTCGGGAGTAAGAAGAGGGGTGTATAATCCTTAATTCTTGATGGTTTTCTTGGAAATGGCACAGGAAGTGCAAGATCTGACATACTTGTTGACATCCTATCGAAGTTTTGGCCAATAAAAATGTTTTTGAAGAATGACCACAGTTTTCTCCACGCCAAAATGTCCTTCCATCCGACTGTAGTGGGCTTCCCAAATCATCTTTTCATGCTCTCTTATAGGAACACAGAGATGGCCCAGATGGCATAATAGTTTGTCCTGAATGTGAAAATTAGTGATAGTTGCGCCTGTACACAAGAGCTGATAGGTGGTGGTGAAATCTGGATCTTGCTGATAAAGTTGGGGCCACTCATATGCCTCATGTCCACAGGAATGGAGCATAATGGTGAGTGCATCCACCTGAGGTTGACTAAGGCAACCAACAACACAATTTGAGATCCTTGTCTTATACTTGATGTTGATATGGAACTGTTGCAGGTAGGTGGACCATTTATGATGGCAGTTTCTTTGCAATTTCCCATTTGTCTGTATGAACTGCAGAGGCTTCTGATCAATGTGGATGATCCTCTCCTTTCCCAGAATGTAATGTTTCCATTGATGATAGGCTTGTACAATGGAATAAATTTCCTTGTCATAGGTGGGGTATTTCTGGACAGTATCTGAGAGTGTCTCAATATAGTATGCCACTGGATGACCTTGTTGAGTGAGAATTGCTCCTACAGCATAGTCAGATGCATCAGTCTCAATCTCGAACAATTGTTGTAGATCGGGAAAGGAGAGTACTGTAGTTGATCACACATGATGCTTCAGATCATCGAATGCTCGTTTTTGTTCCTTCCCCCACACGAACATTTCCCTACCACCTCCCTTGGTCACCTCATTGAGGTCCCATGCAATATGGGAGAATCCCAACACGAATCGTTGATAGAAGTTGGAGAGTCCCAAGAAGCTATGAAGCTCGGTTAGTGTGGTCGAGCTTGGCCAGTCACAGATGACTTGGATCTTAGCTATATCAACATGTACCCCATGCTCATCAACAATGTAGCCCAAGTATTGGACCTTGTTCATGCCAAAAGATCATTTTTCCAAGTTGGCATATAGCTTGTGTTGTCATATAGTGTTCAAAACCTGTTGAATATGCTGGATGTGCTCCTCCCAAGTTATGTTGAAGATGAGGATGTCATCCAAATATACCACCACAAAAGAGTTGGTGAATGGTCTTAATACATCATCCATTGACCTCATGAAAGTGGTTGGTGCATTTGTTAAGCCAAAGGGCATGACCAACCATTTGAAGAGACCTTATTTATATTTGAAGGTTGTCTTCCATACATCTGTTGGTTTGATGGGAACTTGGTGGTAGCCAAAATTTAGGTCAATCTTGTTGAAGAACTTTCCCCCCTTGAGTTGTTCAAGAAGGTCATCAATCTAGGGAATTGAGTATTGGTTCCTGATTGTGATTTTGTTTAAGGCTCTTTAATCAATGCAGAACACCACATGTCGCTCAGAGTCTTTGGTACCCAATTTGGTGCACAGGGTATGGAAAATATTGGTGAAATCTGGTATTGTCTGGTCCCTTTCTTGACGCAGGGTGGTCCATCTGGTGTACTAGTCCTCATAGATTCCAACATGGTAGTATTGTTCTTTAATAGCATCCTGGAAGGATTCCCATGTAGGGGAAACCACAAATATTGTAGATTCCTCTATGGACATTTTCTCAGAGTAAGTGTCCCACTAGTCATTAACATGGGGGATGGCCTTGAGGAGTGCAAAAGTAATATATTCCCTATCCAAAAAATTGTGGACCAAAAAATACCCTTCTAGCAGATTCAACCATTTATCTACAACATCTGCATTTATCAGTCCTTCAAATAATGGAATATAAAAATTTACATGTACCTTGAAGGGGGTTGCATGGTCGCTTGATGAAGATGCTTATCCTGTGGGAAGTCGTTGAAGGCTCTGTGCAAAGTTGTCCATCATTTTGTTCCTTTTTAGCGCAAGGGATTCCTCGAGCAACATTTTAAAAGGATCTCCTACTCCATCTTTCTTTTCATCTCCCATGGATTTTTGTTGGGCTCAGCTTGGTCGATCATGCAATGACTCGATTGGTTTGAGTCCTAAATTCTTGTACCCATATCTTGTCAGGGACATGCACGAAGAAAAATAAATGAAGAGAAGATCGCCCTGATACCAGTGATCCAGATTTAGGAGCGTAACGAACTGATTAACAAACTAAATACAATAAACACATAAATATGAAGAACAACATATATGTGCAGTGAAAAATAGCTTCTATTGAATAAATGAAATATGTTGAAATTGTAAAACTGTAGAACTTAAACACTTGCTCGAATGGTGGTAGTTATCTCTGAGAAGAAATGCGGCTGCTATGTGCATCCGTCTAATAATAATGATTACAATGAGGCTCCAGAGGCATTTTTTATATTACTCATGAATGCCAAAACCCTAGACATCCAAAAACCTAACCCTAGGAGGTGAAACGCCAAAAGTCATGTGGGCCCCTATGGGTAAGTTGGTATCTCAAATTCTTGGGGTCGTAAATTTTTGTTACGACATCTGTTTTAGGCACGTGATAGCCCATTGGAAAGGTCTTTCAGAGAACTACACATTACACCATCAAAATCTGACTCTGTCTATAGTTTGACTATGGCGAGCCAAAAAAAAACTGTTTAGGTCTCCAAAACGACCCTGGAAGTATAACAAGATGTCTTGACATAAAAGCATACAAAATAATCCAGTTGGATTAGGTGAGAGGCCACCAGTATCCACCTAGAATATGTGTAGGGCTTAAGAAAACCCAAAAAGTGTAGAACCCACAAATACAAATAAGTATAGAAGAATGTGTTGAACTAAAAATGGACAAGAGGAGTCAATTGGAATAGGTGGGTGGCCACCAATATCCACCTAGATCATATTTCTAGAGATTGTATACAGTCTCTAAGCCAAGTTTCTCAACCAACTATGCAAGATAAATTCAATTTTGAACTAGTATCAAACAAGCAACCTACCTTACTCTATTTCATGTTGATCTTGATGAAAAATATATCTATGATCTCCTTATATTCCTTGTGACTACAACCAACTAGTACTACTTCCTTGTGAAAAATAGTACAACTAATATTCCCTTCTTGGTTTGAGGTATTATCCACCCTCTCCTCGACATCTACAGTGGTCAAATCCTTCTTCTTCTTCTTCTTCTTCTTCTTAAAATTCTTGGGGAATTTCTCAGGGTGCAATTTCGAGCACTCTTCCATAGTGTGTCCCTTTTTATTTCAAGCCTTACATAGCTTGACGAGAGGGGATGCTTCTTGTGTTGTTTCTATAATATTCTTGTTGGTCTTGTTCTTCTTCTTCCTTTAATCCGTTGCTCTTATGGTTCTATTTTCTTGTGTATTCTATACTACATCACTCTCCCATCATGCCAAAGCATGGCCTTCAAACTTTAATCTCACAAATGCAATCTTCTATTTCCCAGTGACTTCATGTGCAATGAGTTACACCTCCATTTTTTGTAGCCATTGGTTTATTTTGATGGCATCAACTTCTCTTGCATTAGGTTAGATGTCCATTTTTTCATCCACATGGAAAGATGCATGCATTTTTTCTATAGTTTCATTCTCCCATATCTATCTTAGTCTTGAGATCTTACTATGGTTTCTCCTTTTTCTTGGTATCTTTTAGGTTAACCTTGTGTTCTCCATGTCCAGTCTCTATTGAGGATGCTTCCATACCTTTCAATAATACCAGTTGTGTTACCATTGCAATTAGTGTGACAATTCTCTATTCTAACCTATCCAACTTAACCCTAGGATCTTCTTCTTCATTTTCTCCATGATGATGCCATTCCAATGTTGGTCCTCTACTTCTTTAAAGGCCTTGCAAAAATTCTTGTCCACTTCTACTATATCCATTGTAGGTGTTTACCATATAGGTCTCACCAAGTATATTCGAACTTGGTCTCTAATACCATATGATCCATAAATGGAGGGCTTATAGTCATTCCATTTTTCCAACATGGATCCTTGAGTAATTTCTAAAATTCTACAATTCCTATAAGTATTTATAACACTAAGTTCCAAGACACAATGTTAAGCTATCTCAGACCACTTTTCCTTGGATAATATTGATATGAAGGATTTAATGCAATTACTAACTACACCCATTGAAACCAAGGGACAACATGTCTCAATTCATACTTTCATGTGCTCATACTCAATTCCAATTTATACTTCAATATCATTTAACTACACTCAATAACATATGCATGAGTTGGTCATCATTTAATGCATTTATACCATTCAACAAGAATGAACAATTTATGAAATGGTTTTAAGTCTTATGAAATGGTTTAAATAATATGGGAAATAACCATTTATTACAACCATCTATTGGACAACACTATGAGAGAAAACCCATTCTTTTAACCTTCACCCAAGCCATACCACAAATCCATGGCATGCCATGCTGGAGTGAATTGTTGAAGGCCAAAGAATGAGAGAGGAATAATAATTTCTTAAACAACCCAACTCTTGGTTCGATGGTGTGGATTATCACTCCAGACACTTGAGACAAAATTACAAGCTCCCAAATCATTCACACACCCAACATGAGGTGGTGTGACCCCAAGAAGTAGGAGTCAAATTATCAATAGTGCATATGGTCTATATGGCCCATGTATGATCCTCAAGGAAGAAAAACAACTTGTAGAGCCTGCATGTGGGTTCAAACAATTGCCAAAGTTAGCACACGACCTATGAAGGTGCAATAGGCCTATGTATGTGCTCAATAATAACTAGAGACAAACATATTGTCATGAGAGAAACACTAATTCATTGGCTATAATTTCTCCAATATTCACAAGCTTGACAAAATTGAAAACTAGCTAGAAGAATGCAACAACTCTGTATTGGTAGCCATAGATTTCTAATCTCAGAAGTGGGTGTATGGAAGAGAATAAATAGCTATTGGGTTTATTAGTTTTCTCATGGAGACTATAAATATGAAGTAAATCCTTAAAACTATATCTAAGAATGGATTCTCAACCCATTAAAATAAACACAAGATCAATTTAAATATGGAATGGATTACAATAAAACTCACATACCAAACTAACTCATCATTTAAACAACATAAGGAGAAAATCTGTCTCACATAACCACAATATTTACCTTGGGAATCCAAATGGTAAAACTAGTATTCAATTGGCTTCTATTAGGCTCTTTATTTCTCGGTAATGTGTAGGCTATATTACCCTTGGGCTCTATTGGTCCATTCTCAATCTTCACATGGGAATTTGGTTAGCAATTCCACTCACTCTAAGCCAAAGAACCCATGTTCCTTTGTGATGCAAGAGTAAATAGAAGAATATCTCAAGTGGAGTTGAAGTTGGAAGGCTAGGCATCCACAACTCTTCAACTTCCCCAATTCCAACATTCTTCTCCTCTCTTGTCTTTTTCCCAATTACATTTGAGAAATAGTATCTCACATTTTTATTTTTGTACATGGATGATTTTAGGGGCTAAATTTCGCTCATGGGCTAATTTTCCATGGTTTTTCCAAAAATGAGATTCGTTATTTTAAAAATGATTCGCCCAAATTCTATAGGATAAAATTATTTTACCTTAAAAATAGCTAAAGTTTTATAAAAACTATATAAAATACTTAGAAATTTGAATATTTTTACAAAAATATCACCAAACATTTATAGTTGACATATGAAGGATTAGTAAGATTCGCCAAGGTTTCTACATTTTAAAATAAATTTCCATCCTTAAAATCATCCTTGTTTTTGTAATACATAATTTATTTTTATTCTTTTTCTTCTTCTCAATTTATTTTTCTCTTCAATACATTTTCCTTTCAACTATTTATATTCCCCATGCTTACATTGAGAGTACTATGTTAATATAGGTGTGGACACCAATCAGGATGGCATGGGGCCCTTCAAGCCATCACCTTGTCTCCTACCTCATCCATAGACTTGAACCTTGCCTATGCCAATCCTCGTAGAACCTAAGCCAATAGAGAATTCTTTTCATATAGATCCAATTCAGGTAAGTTAATGCCAAAAATCTAATATGCTAACCTTGTAAATTGAGTAAATTATTAAAAATTATTTTGCTAACTTTAAAGTCCATTTTTATTAAGAATTGAGTCAATTATTGTGCTAACCTATAAGTCCATGATTGAATATTGAATTCTCAGTTTATAAGTTGATAATATAAGTTTGAACATTTTCTTATTAACTCATTAATGTATGTTCCATCGATAGGGAGAGACATCAATGACATGTGCATGCCCATCTAACACTCCACTTGTCATACATCGATGATGCAGATCTCATTGATTTATTATGTATTTGATAGCATTCCTTTCCTAACTTTTCCATTACTACTTCCTAATATCATTCCATCATGGTTTCCAACATGGATTAAGTGACAATAAGGGGTCTATGGTAGCTTAAGGAAAGTTATCATATAAGGTTCGATAAATACATAAAGGAAATATGTCGCTCTGTTAAGCCCTAAATAGTGTCTCATTACCCCTTAATTGGGGCATATTACATTATTAATGTTATTTTATTTATGTCGGCTTGAGTCCATTAGTTGTAATTGTACCTCCTAGTCACCTATATATACCAAGGAAACATTTTCATTTGGAATCATCTTGTATTTGGACATTTATGTGGGCTATAAGGGGGTTTCCCCCTCGAAGAGGATTATTACCTGAAATTGTCTCTTTTTCAAGGCGTTGAGTACTTATTCTGAGTTTTTTCTATGCTATATTGATATTTGGTTCTTAACATATGGTATCAGAGCTCAAGGTCTTGGGTTTTCACTGCTACATCTGAGACACCTTGGAATTTTCGATATAAATGTTTTTCTACGACGTTTCAGAAGGAACCATTTGAAGGATATTTAGTAGACAGATCAAGGTACGTTGGGTTAAAATTTAATCTCCTGAGGCCTTATACTTGGGGATATACAACCTGTGTAAGATAGGGTTCTGGAGTCATCCTAAATTGAGTCATCACAAAATTTTTGCTATAAAATTTTTTTTGTAACGTTTCAGACCCTGAAATCTGGAGAATATTCACATACATTATTAAGTTATCTGTGATAAAAATTTCAGCTTCTGTTTCATCTTACATTTGTAGATACACCCTGTGGAATATAGGGTATTTGACTAGCCCTATTGACTAGTCTCAAGAAGGTGTTCCAGGTAAAACAATCATAAATTATTCTTAGAGTATCCAATTTTAGTGTGACCAATTGCATTGGATAGTGAACAGTCTGTAGTATTGTTGGTACAAGTTTCATAATTTTATACCAATTATTTTGTGCAAGGCATGCTATACAAGTGATATCGCCTGGAAAGGCAAACAACCAACAAGTTGTGGGGAAGTTACCATAAATTCTACTTGGCACGTCCAATTTTGATCAAACCTGTGGCATTGCAGAGAAGAAATATCATAGAACTACAAAAAAGAAAATTTAATACCTAGAAGGGCCGAAATTTTGGAGATACAATAAAAGAAATATTGTCTAGCAGAACCACCTAAAAATCAAGGTTTAAAGTGATACTTGGCCAACATGCCACCATAAAAGGGAAATTCTACACCAAATAAGCCTCTGGATAGTTTTACTTGGACTCTTGATGAAGGTGAAGAAATGCGTAGGGACATAAATGATTTACAAAATAAGACAGTAACAAAAGATGAACTACAAGAGATGATGGATTCAATGGAAGCTAAGTTGGAGGCAATAAATACTAAGATGGATGGTTTAAAAGGGGATATCATGGAAGGATTGAAAATTTTCCTAATAGAGAGGACACCTGAAAGTGAAAATGTATCCCATGA
>JASDQU010881588.1:22042-39512 GCA_032191745.1 Picea mariana | reverse complement strand
TTGAATGGTTTAAGTATAAGTTGAAAAAGGTTTTTAAATTGTACTTGATACTGATTCACCCCCCTCTCGGTATCAACACTCTCCACCAAGACACCATGATTTTCTTGGTATCGTATGATGCATAAAAACCTCAGAACGAACTCAGTTCTCAGCTTTTCTTCAGGCTCCTTGAGATTGTAGTAGCTCTGAACCTCTGTTGGCAGGAAAACCCTGATGCATTCATTGTTATCATCATTAATCAAACATTTATGCGCATCAGTGTAGTCAATGAGCCACTTTAGGAGATCGATGCAAGGAAGCACTGGATTTTGGCTTGCCACCATGTGTAGATAATCCCTACGGATGTTTGGGATGAAATAATCATCGAGCTTCCTTGTATCAGGATCATTGTGTGGGGTATACTCGAGGGGTTCTTCTTTCTTGATTTTCTTAAATAATTCTTCCCAGTGAGGAAATGATGTTTTGGCCCCAATGTTTGCCTCCGTGTCTCCGAGGGTCGAGGGCTGGAAAAAGTCCTTCTTGGTGAATGTCTTAATGATGGGCATCGGAATGGAAGTGAATTCCAATTGTCTTGCAACTGTTGGGGAGGATCCCTCTTCTACTTCTGCTTCTTGCAGCTTTGGCACTCTTGGTGATTTCTTGGTGGAGGGTTTCTTCAGAGGCATTGTCCCTGCAATTAAAATGGCTTTTAAACATGTATACAGAGCAGCGTTGGGTTGTGAACTCATAAACTGAAGCGTGAAACACCACAAGTGGATACATACCTGTAATGCCTGCTAAAAACTTTGTCTAATGCTTACTGAACTTTGGACGACTTATCCGGATTCCTGGCCCTCCTCCTCTGTTTGTTCTGAAATATTTGCCGCGCAGAATAAGATCATGCATAACGAATTCGAAATCATATAACTAGAGAGACTCTATCCAATGTATCAACTAGTTAATATGACTAATAAATGCAATTCAAAATAAAAGTACTGTCAGTTCTCCGCAATTAAATCCTAACTGGTTGACAGCAAAGGCGTGGAGGCAAATGCATTGTATCGGCAAGTTAAAATGGACCCCTCTGATTCGCGCATGGATTAGAAACTAATGCGTGATCCGCAATCTTATTCACACTTTAAATTCGTCGTACCTAATGGATCCATGGGTAAAACGTCTCATCACGTCATATCTCTCCATTGTGAAGGTCGGGGATCAGCACTTTAAATTGTAAAATTAATGTGTATTTTATTTTTCAACTCTCCGACGCCGAAATCGTGTCGGGTGTCAGCAATCGGCGATACCACTCTTCCCTTTGCACGACGCTTACCTTTTCATTTTCTTGCAGAAGTTGAATGGGTCGATCTTTGACGATACCTCTGCCAAAGTTCAATCGTAAAAATAAATAGTTTCATCTACCAATGCCATTGAAGATTAGTGTTCGGCTATTTTAAACTTCTCAAATTATTTTCAATACCTTTAACATTTATCTATGCCGAACTCCTAAGCGCGTCATGGAAAGATTTAGTGTGTTGATTCCCTAAGTAGCTTGTTAAGGACCCTTTAATGATTAAGATGATTCTTTTTTGTATGTTCAGGCAGGATTTAGAGAATTCAAACATGAACATAGAAATAAGCACAAGTATTAGTTTTATACTGAAGTCAAAACAGACAGTGTAAAGGATCAAGTGGTACCCAAAAGTAAAAAATGAACATAGAATTTTAGGGTGTGTTGAGTGCTCAACAGGTTCCAATAGCTAACTGAACCAAACTTGACATTTCAAGATCATTTTTTTTCAAATGATATATGGAATCTACTTTAGGATCAATGTAACTATGGATTTCTCATGAATCAATTAAATTGCAACAGGGTGATTAATGATCTTACCTTCCACCTCAATCATATGGGATTGGTGTTTTTCTTGTCGATCTTCCAAGGTTGCATATATTCTTGGAATATTTATTCCCATGTATTCTACTGTAGTAGCCTCTTGGATGTTGTGCAAGGTCCTATTTTTTTCTTCTCTGTGAGGGAAATCCTTGTAGATGTGATCTTCTTTGCATCCCCAAAATTTAATTGGTGGATTTCCCATTTTTCTTAAGGACTCTTCCGTATTGGATTCATTCTTAGCAGGTTGATCTCATTGATTTGTATTAGGAATGATTATGTTGAAAGGAGGTTTGAATCCATTCCTTCTCTGATCATATTTCTCCTTCTTCTTATCTTTCAAAAATTTCTGCAAAAATTCCTTGCCCTTTCTTTGCTCATACAAGTACTTAGATTTTCTAATGGTCTCTGGAAACGTTATAGCCCCATAATATTGAATCTTATCTTTATAGAAAGATGGAAATCCACTCAGAAACCTATGTATATTCACCTTTTCATCCTTTATAAACCCCACATACTTCAGCAATCCCAATAACTTCTTTTTGTATTCTCCCATGGTCATGCTCCCTAACCTGAGTTCAAAAAACTCTTGCATCTTCTTGTCATAGTAGTGCTCTGAAAGATACTCGTTTTGAAAATATATCTTGAACTTCTTCCAAGTAATCATGCTCTTATTAATTTGCTCAAATTGCTTCAATTGATCCCACCACATAGCAACTTTTCCATGCAAATGATATGTGGCAATCCTATCTTCTAGGTTGGATGACTAGATGTGCAATAAAAAATAATTCATGATTCCAAGCAACTAGGCTTCAACATCATCTTCCCTTTCTATGACGTCTACTAGCACTTCTTGAGTGAGTAGTTCTTCTATAGTTATCCCTTCTTTCATTATGTTTGTCTTCTTCCTCGTTAATTGATCTCGATCCATTCTTTGCTTGCCTCTACCACTGATTTAGGATTTGCATAATTTGAGTATTTATTTGATTTTTCTCCTCCTGTGCTCTCATTATCCTCTCATTGTCATCTCTATAACTCTGCACTTCCATTATAATACTTATCATAGTCTCTACCAATTTTGTTGGTTCCACTATGCTCCTTTGTCCATTAGATTTTGTCTCATCATCACCCACACTAATATTTTGACCTTTGGCTTCTCTCTCATGGTTGTAGGCTCTCTGTGCATCATCCTTGACTCTGATATCCAATTCCTAGGCATGAATTTATCTCCATGTACCTCTAATTCTGCAAAATGTGCAAGAAACCATTTTTGTTAGAATTATACATGTTAGAATTTTTTTTACAATTAATGTTACAAATGCTTCTTCTTCTCAATTCCTAATGAATTATATCATAATTATTCAAACTATAATTATCTGAGGTTATTCCCCTATGCATCAACTTTCCAATTACTATTCCTACGCCTCAATCTGATCCGTGAGATGCAAGTCATGGCTTCCTTAAAAAACCATTTTCAACCCATTTACACACTTTATCCAATGGTGCAATTTTACTTAAAGGCCAACTTCTGTCAACTACAGAAGAAAATATATCAAGAACCAAAACAAAATTTGTATGAGGAACTGATAATAATAATAATTTTGAACATACATCAACCTTAATATTCTCCATTTTTCGCTCCAGTAAGATTCCACGACAATATGAAATCTACAACTTTGTCCTTTTTGCAATTTTTTTCTTGACTTGGAATTTTTAGAAAAACTAGTTATCTCTCAATCTATGCACTTTTGTAAAATATTCACTAAACCAAATTTTTCTTTCATGATGAGTATATAAAATTTTGAGTAAATAAATTTTCTATTTTTGTGATTTGAGATCACTTTACCTCCTCTGAAAATCCCAAAAATCCCCAAAACGTGGCCTRGAATAGTGGAGTTTGTCCTATTTAAACATCCCCTTTCCAAACCCCTTAAATTTTATTCAATTATTTCATGGGTTATTTCCATGTTTTCTCTCTGGACTCTCTCCAATAATTTTAGCTTAGTCTGGATCTTTTCCAACAATCTAGACCTAGATCTTTAAAAACCATTGTTTTGAATTTTTTGGAGAATACAAGATGAAATGGCCAGTGGTCCTCGATGAAACTTTTGTATCCCTCCTTACTGCGGACAAAACTCAAAAGTTTCATCTCAATCTAATTTAATTTTCTCCCGTTATGACCAAAATATGAAAATGGCTCCCGACTTTGTTTTTTTTTTAAACTGTGGGACAGTTCTGCCTACATGAAAATCTATTGATGTGGCACCATGGGTCCACATGGAACCCTAAGGAGATTCAATGTCACCCTTTTTTACCACTTGTTTGGCCCCTTCATCCTCCATCACCACCTTATCCCTCTTCTTCTTTTACTTCTCGCTTTAATATATAAATAATTTATTAAATGTAGGACCCACCTGTACTAGCTGCCACATGGAACCACAACAATAATGTAATATTCCAGATATAAAAAAATATGCAGAACAGAAATAAATAGCTAGAAATGGCATATGAACAACAATATAACCATAACAACACCACAATAATACCAAAATGATACCAGAATTACACCAGAAAGAGCACTTTGATTACTGAGAGCAATGTTCACTTGCCTCTTCGAGGGGGAAACCTCCAGTAGAGCAGAGCTCTATTACAATAATATCCAAGACAAGAGTTCTCATACCCTCGATTCCTATTTATACTAAATATGCCTATCAAAAGAACCATCTAGAGGACTATCCTTCTAGAAGCGAAAGCTTCTATTAGGTCTTCTTACATTGGACTTATTCTTCCTTATTGCTAGGCATTATTAATATTGACCTTTGTTACATGGAAATATATTATTCTACCTACGTGAGGGGTTAGGTCCCTAACATGTCCTCCCCCTTAAAAAAAGCCTTGTACTCAAGGCTTGATATGGGGAAATTGTTGCAAAATGGTAGTTGGTTCCCAAGTGGCATCTATTGGAGTTGTATCTTTCCACTAGACTAACACTTCCTTGATGGTTCGTTGATGCAAACAATGCTCACATTGGTCCTATACTGCTTGTGGTTGTAGCCAAATGGAGCCTTCTTCGTCCAACTTGGGAAGGTTGGTTTGAGTTTGGCACTTAGTTCCAATCACATTCTTTAAGAAGGAAACATAAAAAACAGGATGGAGCTTAGAATGACTGGAAAAAACTAACTAATGGGACACTTGTCTCATAGGCTTGAGAACGGTATAAGGACCATAAAATTTGGGCGCCAGTTTCTAACAATGGTCAGCCTTGAGGGACTTTTTCTTGTAAGGTTGCATTCGAAGAAACACATGATCCCCTTCTGCAAATTGACGTTCAGAGCGACATTGATCTGCTTATTGCTTCATGCGATTATGGGCCATGACCAAATTCTCTTTGAGGCTATGGAGAATAGCCTCTCGAACTGTAAGCATTTGGTCAACTTCTTGGACCTTCAAGACACCTGGAAAATATGAGAGAAATGGTGGATTTTTTCCATATACCACTTCAAAAGGATTCATGCGGGTAGTTGTATGGTACGAAGTGTTGTACCACCATTCAACTAGTGGTAACGATTGAGCCCATTGATTTTTCCTTTCCGATGAAAAACACCTGAAATATGTTTCCAAACACTTGTTGACAATTTCAGTTTGACCATCAGTCTAGGGATGATAAGTTGTGTTGATATGCAATTGGGTGCCTTGTAGCTTGAACAATTCTTGCCAAAAATTGTTGGTGAAATTTGGGTCACGATCAGAAACAATAGAATGTGGCATGCCTTGAAGCTTGAAGACCTTATCAATGAAAAGTTTAGCCACAGTGGATATTGTAAATGGATGTTGAAGAGAACATACATGAGAATACCTGGAAATATGATCAACTACCACCATGATGATTGATTTATTGCCCGATTTAGGTAATCCTACAATAAAATCCATAGAGATATCCCGCCAAATAGTAGGTGGAATCAGAAGCGGTTGTAGTGTGCCAAGAGATTTAATTATTTCCCCCTTGTTTACTTGACACACATCACACTCAGCCCCAAAATTATGAATGGCTTGTTTCATACCATCCTATAGAAAAGAACATTTGACCTAGTCATAGGTTTTGGTAAATCTAGAGTGCCCAACTGTGGGTGTAGCATGAAGCTCAGAAAGTACCGTGGATTTAAGTTTGGATTGTTTACTTAAATACAGATGGTCTTTGTATCGAAGCTCATCATTGAGCCAAGAGTACCCTAGGGAAACTAGATAATTGGACTGAAATTGTTGTATCAAATGCGAACTTTTGGGATCGTGTAGCTATTCCTGGGAAACATCTTGGAGCCAATCTGGTACAATGAAAAAGACAGAAAAAAAGGGACCCTTCATCTTCATATTTTTTGGAAAGTGCATCAGCAACCACATTGTCTTTGCCTTTCTTTTAAATGATCTCATAATCATATCCAAAAAGCTTAGTCACCCTTTTTTTTTACTTTGGGGAGGAAAGGCATTGTTCCAAAAAATAATTGAGGCTTTGATGATCTGTATTAATTTGGAATTATTTTCCCAATTGATAAGGGTGCCAAAGATCCATGGCATGTAGAACATCCAACATTTCCTTTTCATATATTGATTTGCCCAAATTTCGCTTGGAAAGTTGTTTGCTGGTAAAGGCCAAAGGTCGACCCTCTTGCATAAAGACAACGCCAATTCCTTTCCTAGAAGCATCACATTCCAGGACAAAGGTCTTTGTGAAATCGGGAAGGGCCAGGACTAGAGTGGTGCACATGGCCATCTTCAAGGCTTGAAAATCCTGAGAAGATGCTAGAGTCCAAGTGAAAGAATTATTTTTAACGAGTGCAATGAGAGGTGTTGCAACCTTTCCATAATTCTTAACAAAATTGCGATAATAACCTGTTAAACCCAGAAATCCGCACAAGATTTTGAGATTATTTGGGTGAGGCCAATCTTTCATAGCTTTAATCTTTTTAGGATTCACTCTAACACCAACCTTGCCAACAAGATGACCCAAGTACTCGACTTTTGAGGCGCCAAAAGAACATTTAGATTGTTTGAGGAAAAGTTGGTGCTGAGAGAGTATATGGAGAACTTGATCCACATGAGAAATATGGGTTATCCAGGTTTTACTATAGATAAGGATATCATCAAAGAAAACTAAGAGAAAATGATGGAGAAAAGCACATAAGACATGACTCATGAGGCTTTGGAAAGTGGAGGGAGCATTACACAAGCCAAAGGGCATGACCAAAAACTCATAATGGCCCTCATGATTTCTAAAGGAAGTCTTAGGAATGTCTTCCTCTTTCATACGGATCTGGTGGTAGCCAAAACAAAGATCAAGTTTAGTAAAGAATTGGGCGCCACTCAATTCATCCAAGAGGTCATCAATGACAGGAATGGGAAATTTTGTCTTTAATGGTGAGTTTTTCGAGGGCGTGGAAGTCGGGATACATGCACCAAGAACCTTCTTTCTTAAGGACCATGACCATAGGAGAAGAGCAGGGGCTCATACTAGGGCGGATAACACCTACGTTGAGAAATTCTTGAACAATTTTCTCAATTTTATTTTTTTGGTAAAAGGGGTGACGATAGGGATGAATATTGGGAGGAAGGATTCCTAGGACAAGGGAAATGGAATTATCATGAACACCATGGGAAGGAGGGACTCCCTAGGGAGTGAAAAAAACCACTTGATGTTTAGATAGGATGGATTGCAGGTCATGCGGCACAGAGGGTCTCTTAGTTGCTTGTATGGCATGGAGTTGGGAAATAATACCATANTGACGATGATGCCTTGGAACTTATATTGTTGGCCCTCTTGGTAAAATTGCATGGTTAATTCCTTAAAATCCATGAGAATGGGACCCAAAGTCCGTAGCCATAATGCACCCAACACAATGTCACAACCTCCCATGTCAATAGCAAACATATGAGATTTCAGGTGGTATTCACCAATTTGGAGATGCACATTTTCACAATGCCCTCCACATTTCATGGACCCACCATTGGAAATCATGATTTGAAAATTATTGACTACACAGATATAGCAATTAGTTTCTTGGGCAATGTGGCAATGAATAAAATTATGGGTGATTCCACTATCAACAAGAATGATGACCTTCCTATGCTTTATGTAACCAATTAGCTTGAGGATTTGGGGAGTAGAGAAGCCAGTGATAGCATTTAGGGAAATGACCGGTTCTACTTCAGGAGGGTCTGAGGGAGGGGTTATGTCAGTGGGTTCAGGTGACACAGACGCAAGGGGAGCCTCAACATCCTCTTCTAAAACATCCTTTGAGATGGCCATAAAAATATTTTGTTCCTTACACTTGTGTCCCATAAAAAATTGGCATCGCAATTATAACAAAGGCCTTTGAGTTGGTGTTCAGACATTTCGGACCTAGTCAATTTTTGGATCTTTAGTGGAGTAGAAGGAGGAGTGGGAGTTATTGGTTTAGTGTGAGGAATAAGGGAGGGTTTTCGGTTTCGAGAAGAGACAACTTGTTGTGCTTCCTTAGCTCTTTTAGTAGCATCCACCCAACTCTGAGGCCGATCCATGAGGAATCTCATCCTTGAGGCCACTGATAAAACATTCTCAGAAAAAAGCATCAGACATGCCCTCTGTGCGAAAATCCATACGCTCAAAAGAAGCTATAAAGTCTTCCATTGTGCCATATTGTTTCAACTTTGTCAAACGGCCTAAATGGTTGGTGTCAGTTTCAAAGCGTTCATAAAGTTATACCACAAAGTGTGTCCAAGCCACATACCCTTTGAGGGAATTTTTTCTCCATTGCCAACGTTCTTGATCTAGATGGAGAACACCATACCAGAGTTTGGCCAACTCATTTGTAATTCCATACAAATAGAAATAATGTTTCATTTGAGTTACCCAGCCAATGGGATCTGAGCCATCAAATTTGGTCACATCCACATGTGCAAGGCATAGGTCGTGCAGAAAGTGATGGGGCTCAAAATTCTGGGAATGAGAGAAAGTTTCACCTTCGGTAGGCAAAGATGGGTTAGATAAGGGAATATCCACAGGGATATGCATCTTTGCGCATATCATCGTAGTGACAGATTCAATCTGGGTAGTAATGTATTATTTGAGGTCTTGTTTGAATTCCTCGATTGAGGTGGCGATGGAGGAATGCATGTTTTTATTGATGGTGGCAATATTGGCATTGAGCTGTCTCACTTCTTGTTGGGTTTCTGTGAAATTAGAGTGCAAGGTATTGAAGCAATCTTCCAAGTCTTGGCTATGGGTATGGGCCATGATGATCAGGGAACACGAAAAGGGGTGGGTGGGACCACACAAAAAATGGTTTATGGGTGAAGTGTATCACAATCATCAGGGCGACGAGTTGAATCTAATGGGGTAAATCCCAAATAAGGGTTTTGGAAGGGGGTCAGGTCCACAAGAAAAAAAAATAAGTTGTTGAAAAATTATAGGTATGATTGTGATAAGGGCAAAGAGAGAAATCCAATGGAATAGGTCTCAAATAATGGTGCCAACAGGATCCATACTTCTTTTTTTTTTACTCCTACGAAGTTATACTCTGATTTGAAGAATACTGGAGTGATGAAATTCCCAAATGCTTAGCATGAAGAAATGTGTAGTAATTTTGCAACTCGAATGCAGGAGACACAATTGTGTGGAAATAGATCTTGTATGTTTTGCTTTTGTTTCCATCCAAAAGGTTAGGTATTCAAGGGTTCTACAGATAAGGGTTTTCCCTGTGCTATAGCTCTCTGATATATGTGTGGGGTCCAACAGTAGTAATCAGCCCAATATCTCAGGGAACCAACTAAGGAGTCTAGATTGTACCCTTAGTCATACTACCCGACTACCCAGATACTAGAGATTATCTTCCTAATTTTTTTTCTCGATGTCACTATAGAGGTTAGGAAGCCGATCGATTTATATATGGAGGGCTTCAAGAGACCTAGGTCGATTTGTATACAAGTTTTGTCTGATGTGCTACCACTCGAAGGGGTACCAAAATGGGTTACAAGGGTGGCCAACATATGTGTTCTTAAGTACCACTTGTATTTTCTGGGTGTATGAATCCCTGACCACGAGTTTATGCGTGTAACGACAAATCTATGTAGCTTAAAGACGTTGGAATACGTCTCTAACCTGAAAAAAATTAGCCCACAATTTTTTGTCGAGGAAGGTGCTCTGATACCACTTGTAATATTCCAAATATAAAACTTATGCAGAACATAAATAAATATCTAGAAATGGCATATGAACAACAATATAACTAGAACAACACCACAATAATACCAAAAATGATACCAGAATAATACCAGAAAGAGCACTTTGATTACTGAGAACAATGTTCACTTGCCTCTTCGAGGGGGAAACCTCCAGCAAAGCAAAGATCTATTACAATAATATATGAGACAAGAGTTCTCATACCCTCGACTTTTATTTATACAAAATACGTCTATCAAAAGAACCATCTAAAGGAAGATCCTTCTAGAAGCGGAATTTTCTATTAGGTCTTCTTACATTGGACTTATTCTTCCTTATTGATAGGCCTTATTAATATTGACCTTTATTACATGGAAATATATTATTCTACCTACGTGAGGGGTTAGGTTCCTAACAAGTAACCCATGTCACCGACAGGGTCCACCCCACACCTTACCTCTGGTGCACAGCATATCCCCACCCCATATCTAATGGCAGAGATCAAAGGATGATCGACGATCGAGGTTGATTTTGCATCATCAACTTGATTGAAGGTTAACGACACCTCACAATGCAATATTTGTTACACCCACGATGCATGGAAAATTTATATTAGGTTCACATCACCAAAGATATTTTGGAAACTACTCCATCCATGGTGTGGTACCACTTACCAATACCACTTGTAGTATTGATTCATTGCTCCACCAGTGGCCATGCCACGGTGGTCTACCACCCTGCAATTGAATCCTACCACCCTGTTACCATGTCCTACCACCATGTAATTCCATGTCATCACTACCATGTCACCTGACACATGACCTCAATGTCACCGCTAACTTCATATACCAAAAATCCCAAAAATCGTAATTTTTCAAAATTTTCAAGAATGCCTTACTTCGAAAAACAATTCAAGGCCACCATGGAATTCTATAATTAAGCTTCCCTCAACCAATTACAAATCTACTGATATCCAATTTTTTCCATGCTCGACTCCTCAACATTATTGGCATCAAGCAATTTGAAAATCTTCATGGAACTTGGAAAATTTCCTCTGATTTTTAAAAAGAAATGCATATTTCAAGAACAATGTTCAGGTGCCCAAGCACCTTCCAGAACAACCTCTACACAAAATGACATGCAAATCGGCCCATATGTCCCAAGCACTACAATTTGTGCTCTGATACCAATATGTGATGGAAACATCATGTTGGCATTGATGTCAACATGAAGACAAGAAGTATCATAGTGGAGTAGGACAAGGAACTGCAGTAAAAGCTACAGAAATATTGAGTTACAAGAACGTAGTGGAATAATGTAATACATGGGATTGCCTGGTCGAGTGCTTTGAAAGAATGAAATAAAGAAAATAAAAGAATGAGACAATTTTAATTACTACATTGGTCGAGTTGAGTTGTCCTAGTGAATGTATATTCTGTTGAGACGGGATCGTGATGAACAAAACGAATACTGGCGAGTCACCCTCTTGAATACTTTCTCATGAACTATCATTTCAGAGTGTATTCAAAGAGAAATTTGTTGATGCAGCACTGAGAACCATTGAGTTTGTCAGATGAACACGGTAGTCGATATTTCATAGCAAGTTTTGGTCATTATTTTTGCCAAGCTGAAGTTGGATGACCCTTCAAACCCAAGCAATTTCTAGCAGCCACCAATGGTTAGATCCACTCAGAAAAGCAATTATTGAATAAATTGTCATTCATGTCAAAGGTTAGTAAGTGATCAAATATAGTCAAAGGTTAGTAAGTGATTAAATATAAATGTGACCTTGGTATCACTTTAATAAATACAAAAGTGGAAAAGTTAAGTGGAAACAAAGTTTACACAAAAGTGGAGTGGAAGTGGAGTTTATGTAAAAGAGGAGTAAATATGAAAGTAGAATAAAGAAAAAGGTAAAAGTGAAATTGGATTAAAGAAAAAGGTAAAAGTGAAAGTGGAGTTAAAGAAAAAGGGAAAAAGTGAAAGAGCACATGGTATTTGCAAACCATGGTGGTATTTAGCTATGGTAAGGTAAAAAGTGAATTAAATCATGATAGTCAAAATCTATTGACCCAATTGAAAGCGTTACTAAACGATCTAAAAGGCACAATGGTCCAATGACATTGTATTAATTAAAATAGAATGATTAATATCTTATATTGAAAAGGTACATACTTATAATCAAGAGATGCATTCCTATATTGAAGAGGTGAAATTGTTCAGTTGTACATGACCATTGGAAGACTATATCAATGGAAATTATTGTTGAAAGAGGGTGTGTCTATGTGCTTGAAATCTGGAGATCAATAACAGAGTCAGAGGCCAAGAAAGTAAATGAAGATATGCAGTAGAATCCAAAGATGATTACGAATATTTGAATATTGAAGTACTTATCATAAAAAGGGAGGTTGGGTGGTAATAGGGAAGGTTGTATCCTCCTTCTAGTTGAACATGGTAAACCAAGGTGTTGCAGCATCTTTTCAATTATAGCTGAAGAAACTAGTGAGTTGGTGCTTTCCTCCAGTCGATGCTAGTAAAATCTAGGGGGTTGTAACCTCCTTCTAGTTGTCTCTAGTAAAACAGGGAATTGGTTCTTCCTTTGAGTTGGAGCTCATAAATTAAATGTAATATTTATTGAAAATAAGAATAACATTTGTGAAGTTGGGTTTTCCACATTTAAATTATGTGTACTATACATTTTTGTTGATCATTTGTTTTGATTTGATAAAATTAATAATTAAGTGGTTTTAAATTGTTGAAAAAGGATAATATCGATTCACCCCCCCTCTCACTATTAAAAAATATTCAAACAATTGGTATCAGAGCGAGTTCCTTAATCACAGTCTAATCATTAGAAGGAAGATTCTAAGAAACCACAATAGATCAACAAGAAGGTATGTCCTTAAACAGAGCTTCACTATTCAAAGGAGATAAATATGTATAAGAATGAGAAGTTACCTAATGGCATTGGGATGTGATGTTTGGATATCTGTGATAAAGGGTTATGATGTACCAAAAATTGCTCCTTCAGACACAACTGCAAAGAAACTTTGCAATGATAATTCAAGAGTTGTAAATGCAATCCTAGGTGGATTAGCAAATAATGTATTTGTCAAAGTCATGCATTTTAAATTAGAAAAAGAAATTTGTAACAAAATACAAATCATCTATGAAGGAGATGCCAAAGTCAAGAAAGCAAATCTTCAAACGTATAGAGGACGGTTTGAAATCTTAAAGATGAAAGATGAAGAAAACATTGAAGAAACTATGATCTTAGGAGTGGGAGAAGAATTAGATCACAAAATAGTAGTCCAAAAGGTACTAAGATCACTCCCAATGAGATATGATCCCAAAGTATCTACCTTGGAAGATCGAGAGAATATTGACAAACTCAGAATGGATGAACTACATGGGATTATCACAGCCTATGAAATGAGAACATGACAAGAAAAATATTCAAAAGGTGAAACAAACTTCAAAGTCTCAAAAGGAACTAAAACCCGTGAATGTATATCTAATGAAAGAAACTCAGACAAATCCGATGAGGAAGAAGCAAACTTCATTAAGAAACTTAAGAAARGATCTGGCAAAAACAAAGGGAAATTACCTTTCAAATGCTTCAACTATGGAAAAATTGAACACTTTCCTTCCAAATGTCCTTATCCCAAGGAAAAAGATAGTGATGGTGAAGAAGCTTACAATYAGAAAGAACATAAAAAGAGTAAATGCCAATACAAAAAGAAATTCTATAAGATAAAGAAAAAAATATATTCTAAAGAAGGTAGTAGCTCATCTGACATGAGTGAAGATGACGATAYAGAGGTTCTATTTATGGGAATAGAAACTCAGACTGACACTATTGAAGATAATAATTATGAAAATGAATAAATTCCAGAAGTTGAAGGAGAATTTGATCTTGAAGGAGAACTCATTAGTGCCCTCAAAGAACTAAGAAGATATAGAAGGAAGAACAAATCATTAAAAGAACACTTATTATATTATAAGGAAGAACAAAAATAAGAGAAGAAGAAGTTTCAAAAAGCATCGAGAAAACAGAACAAATCATTGTTCATTTAAAAACTCAACTACAAGAAGCTAAAAGAATTGAAGAAATATTAAGTAAACGACTTAATGACAAGGAACAAAACTGTGAAAAATAAGAGGTTGAAATAGTTCTTCTAAAAAGGAAACTTGAAAAAGGCACTAACCTTTCAAAGTTTGAAAGTAGTTAAAAAATATTGGATGACATCCTTAACATTCAAATACCATCAAGCAATAAGGCTGGATTGGGTTATGATCACAATGAAATTAATAAAAGATTAAATTATGAAACACAGAAAAGTGATAAAAATCCAAAGACTTATGCAGTTTCCCTCCAGAGTTCCTTCAAAAGAGAAAAGAACCAGATAAAGACTGACTCTACTCAACAGAGATCTGCACTCTCTCCAAAAATAAATGAGTACAAAATAAATACTACTCCAAGAATAACTCCTCCAAAAAGGTATCAACAACTCTTTCTTAGCTCTTGTTTTTCTTGTCATAATTTTGGGCATAAAGCATTAGACTGTAAAGCTTATAAAAATGACTATCATAAAAGTGTTCATGGTTATAGCCATAGGAACAACAAGTCTAATAGAAATCAAAGGAGTAGAAACTATAATTAATTTTCTCCACAACTAGATTACAACATCGAATGTTACAAATGTAACAATTATGGTCATAAAGCTAGTAGTTGCAAATTATTAGAATCTACCATGAAGACAAATAATTCAAATTTTCTAAAAGAAAAACAAAAGGAAACATAACGTAAGGTAGCATTGTATGCAAAAGATAAAATAAGTCAATGGTGTGTCGATAGTGGGTGTTCAAAACATATGACAGGAGATCAAAACAAATTCATCATCCTAGAAAAGGAGAAGAAAGGAAAGGTTACATTTGGAGATGATGTCTCTACCAAAATACTTGGTAATGGGACAGTCAGTTTGGGAAATGACAGAACTAAAGCAAAAAATGTCCTATTAGTTGGAAATTTGAAACCTAATCTCCTTAGTGTGAGCCAAACATGTGATCAAGGACACATTCTCATTTTTTACTCTAAAAAGTGTGAGATTAGAAGAGAAGAATATGGAAAATTAGTAGCAACTACAACAAGAACACCAAGCGATGTTTATATCTTAAATGCAGAAAAAGAAGAAAAATGTTGCATGAGTCAAATAGATGAAAAATGGCTATGGAATAGAAGAATGGGACACATAAATTTTGATAATCTTGTAAGAGTAAGTAACAAGGAAGTTGTGAGAGGTATGTCGAAAATTATAAAACCTTCAAACTTTGTTTGTAAGAACTTCCAACATGGGAAGCGGAAAAAAGTAAGATTCAAGATGAAAGAGTATTCTACCTCAAAACCATTAGAATTTGTTCATACTCACCTATGTGGGCCAACAAGAAAAAAGAGTATACAAGGAGAATATGATTTTGTTTTATTCATTGACGACTATACTAGAATGATTTGGGTGTGTTTTCTTAAAGAAAAAACATAATCTTTTGAAAATTCTAAAGCTTTCAAAGCACTGGCTGAAAATGAGACTAATATCAAAATCAAGTGTCTCGGGTCAAATAATGGAGGGGAATTTACTTCCAACAAATTCAATGAGTTTTATGAAGCTCATGGAATCAAAAGAMACTTTTCTACTCTAAGTACTCCTCAACAAAATGGAGTTGTTGAAAGGAAAAATAGAACTGTTCAAGAGGCAGTCAAAACTATACTAAATGAAGCCAAGATATCAAATATATATTGGAGAGAAGCAGTTTATACAGATGTATACATACTTAACAGAGGACATCTTAGATTTAATTATGACGAAACACCATATGAGTTATGGTATGGTAGGTCAGCATCATTTAAGAACTTAAAAGTTTTTGGGAGCAAATGCTACATAAAGACAGATGATGATAACCTAGGAAAATTTGATTCCATAATCGATGAAGGCATATCTCTTAGTTACTTATCCACCAAAAAGGCCTAAAGATGTTATAGTCTATGACTACACAAGATTTTGGATAGTGCAAATGTAAAAGTGGATGATCTAAAAGAAAAAGGGATAAAATCTCAAGTTAATCCACAAATTAATGAAAGAATAAGATATGATGATGAAGAAGAAAGTATAGATATACAAGAGGAAGACTCATAACATGAAGAAGAAAAGGAAGAATAAAAATCATAAGAAAACGCAGAAGAAGAGCCACCAAGACAAGATATAAAAGCACCATCAAGAAGAGTACAAAGAGATCATACAGAAAGTCTAATCCTTGGTAATAAGAGTGTTGGAGTCGAAACAGGAAGAAACTAATGCACAAATCATAACAAGCCTTATTATCCTTAATAGAACCCAAAACATTTACAGAGGCTAGTAAAGATGAAGGCTAGATCAAAGCCATGAATGAAGAGTTGGATGAAATAGAGAAAAACTAGACATGGGAACTTGTCCCAAGACCAAAAAATAAAATGTGGTAAGGAACAAGTGTATTTTTAAAAATAAATTTAATGAAGGTGGTCAAGTTCTAAGAAATAAAGAAATATTGGTGTGCAAAGGGTATGCACAAGTATAAGCGATTTACTTTTGGCCCACACCAATCCCTTATACTTTTGCATACCATTATACTTGTGCATAAGGGTATGCACAAGTATAAGGTGGGCCCTATAAAGTCTATCATATGGATGTAAAGTTTTCATTTCTGAATGGAGACCTAAAGGAAGAATTCTAAATAGAGCAACCAGAAGGATTTGAACAACCAGGAAAAGAAGAACAAGTGTATAGATTGAAGAAGGCACTCTATGACCTTAAACAAGAACCCAGAGCATGGTATGCAAGACTGGATAAGTACTTGCTACAAAAGGATTCAAAAGAAGCATTTATAATAGAAATATTTATCTTCGAATTGAAAAATACAATTTGTTAGTCACAGTGGTCTATGTGGATGAAATCATATTTGGCTGCAACAATGGTGAATCAAGTCATAAATTTTCTCAAGAAATTTCAAAAGAGTTTGAAATGTCTATGATTGGAGATCTAAATTTCTTCCTTGGACTTCAAATCACTCGGTCACAGAAAGGAATATTTATTACTGATCCAGGTGGATATTAGTGGCCACCCACCTATTCCAACTGGGTCCTCGTGTCTGTTTTTTATTCATCACATCCTTCTATGTTGCTTTGTAATTGTGAGTTCTACACTTCTAGGGTTGTATAAAGCCTCCCACATTCTCCAGGTGGATACGGTTGGCCTCTCACCTAATCCAACTGGCTTATTTTGTATGTTTTCATGTGAGAACATCTTGTTGTACTTCCAGGGATGATTTGGGGCCACAAACATTATTTTCTTGACTCGCTATAGTCAGACTATAAACAAAGT
>JASDQU010881587.1:24380-34522 GCA_032191745.1 Picea mariana | reverse complement strand
AATACACTTATCTTCTTCTGCAATCGTAATAATAACAGATCCAAGTTGACTTACCAGAGTATTAAAGGCATTTAGATGTTTTGTCACAGAATCTCCATCTTCCATCCTAAGATCATACAGCTTCTTTCGAAGAAACAACTTGTTTACCAGGGACTTTGATTGATACAAATTCCCTAACTTATCCCATAGTTCCTTGGCTGTAGATTCTCCCGAGACATTCAACAACACCGAATTTTCCAGGCAGAGTTGAATAGTACTCCTTGCTCTTCTGTCCAACTTGTCCCAATCTTCCTTCGACATACCAGTAACTAGTGTACTAGTAGTTTGTGTACTGGTAGGTTGTGTACCAGTAGCCTGTGTGCTTGTAGATGGTGTACCAGGATCCACAGCGATCCATTGTTCTTTGTCTACAAGAAGGTCCTCCATCTTGAGCTTCCATAGCTCAAAGCTTTTACCGNGCAATGCATATAGATTCTTAAGCAATACAGAAATTAATCAATGGCTCATACACAGAGTACATAGAGATTTTATACCGGAAACCCTCAACCGAGAAAACCTTTCTTATTTTCATTATATCAAATTTCACCATTCACCATACAATATATACAATGTTTTTAGGTATTCTGTAGATACCAAAACCCTAATCCCTTAATCCGGGATTAATTTACTAATCTGCTAAAAATAGCAAAAACCGCCCAAAAAAAAATTGCGGGGCACTGCCTTGAACGTTGTGCGTAACCAGGGGGGGGCATACCTGCCCCCCCCTGGGACCCCCCTAGGAAAGCGCAGTTGTCGTATCTAATGCACCCACACATGCAAAGCATATAAAACATACCCAACACTTTCCCCTCATGAGGTTTGTCCCATTTAAGGACAAGATCGCCTACCTCAAAATTTCTGTCTGAGGCAGAACTGGAATCAAACCAGTTTTTGACAATGAGTTGATGTTGATCCAATTTTCATTTTCCTTGAGCCCTTACTTTCTCTAACTTCAGCAAAGCGTTAATCCAAATTTCCAAGGGAGGACAGTCTTCTTTTTGCACCTTCTGCGATAACTGCAGAGATGGAAGAAGGACATGTGGTGGAAGAATCGCTTCCCTGCTGTAAACAAGAAAGAAGGGGGAGTTACCAACAGTGGTTTTAGGAGTTACCCTATCAGCCCAGATTGCATTAAATAGTGCGTTATGCCAGTTTTTGTGGTTTTCAGAGACCGTTCTCTTGATGATCTTGATCAGGTTTTTATTAGTTGATTCAGCCAAACCATTGCCTTGGGGGTAATAGCTGGCAGAATACTTTAATTTTATTCCTTTTTCTAAAGCGAAATCACTCATTTCGAGAGATGAAAAATAGGAAGCATTATCAAATACTAGGCATTCAGGAATACCGAAACGAGTGATAATATTTGAATTCAGGAAGGATATTACCTGGCTGGTGTTTACAACTTTTAATGGCGCAGCCTCGGACCATCTGGTGAAATAATCTATGGTTATTATGATGTATTTATGTTGCTGCGAGGATGTGGGGTTGATTGGGCCTATAATATCGAGGCCCCATTTCTGAAAAGGGGAGTCTACCGAAACAGGTTGCAGCGAGAATGCTGACTTATGTACTCATCCAGATGCCTTTTGACAGATTACACACTTGCGGCATAAGGCATGGGCGTCTTTGAAAAGAGTAGGCCAGTAGTACCCTGCTCTTAATAATTTGTGGGCAGTGGTGTCTCCACTTAAATGTCCACCAGCTTCCCCTGCATGTAATTCCAATAAGACTTTATCTACTTCAGCTTTTTCTAGACAGCGCATAAGTATTCCATCGAAATTTTGGCGAAACAAATACCGTTTACCAGCTGAAAAGAAGTAGATTTTAATCTCAGTGCTCTCCTTTTTTTTGGATCAAGGTGACGGGGAGCTATTCTGTGTATTAGATAGAACTTGATGTCATCATACCAAGGACTAGTAAGGTTTTGTGTACAGCAAATTTGATTTCGACTACGCTGATCTTGAATTAACATATCAGTTTCATTATGTTGTCCTATAGTTGAATCGGAAACTAATTTACATAAACCTTGGGATCTAAAAATTTGTTCTGGGGTAATTTCTATGTCATATTCTTGTAAGGATGTGACCCAGTTTGCCCTTTTTTCACCCAGTTCTTTCTGTACTAACAAATTTCTGACAGCAGGGTAAGGGACAATAATTTTCGTCTTAGATTTCAATAGGTAAGATCGAAAGTGTTTTACTGCTTTAAAAAGAGCATAAGCCTGCTGATCTACTGCTGGGTAATTAAGTTATGCTCCCTTAAAGGCTGAGCTCATAAAGGCAATTGGGACTTCATTGTCTTCAGCATTCTTTTGGTTAGGATAGCAGCATAAGACCGATCAGATGCAAACGTGTAGAGAGTGAAATCTCGTGAAAATTCAGGGCTCATTAGGGAAGGAGTGTCTACTATAGCCTTTTTCATTGAGTCAAAAGCTTGACTTTCTAGAGGTCCCCAATGGTATTGTACATCCTTTTTTATTAAATTTTGTAATGGTCTGACCATTTCTAAAAAGCTGGGGACGAACCTTCTAACAAAGTTTATTTGACCTATGAAAGATTGCATGGACTTTTTGGAAGAGGGAGGGGGCAGTTTTGAAATGACTTGGGTTCTTTCAAGGTCAATAATCATCCCTTCATTGGATACAATGAAACCGAGGAGCTTACCTTGTTCTACTACAAAGACAGAGTAGGATTTAAAGAAATACCGTACTTATGACATCGTTGTAGAAAAGATCTTAGATGAGCTAGATGATCTCCTTTATACTTTGAGAAGACAGTGACATCATCTAGATAAACTACTACAGATTGATTGATTAAGCCACAGAAAGTGATATCCATCACTCTCTGAAAGGTGGCACCAACATTTATGAGCCCAGAGGGCATTTTCCTATAAGCATAGGTACCCCATGGAGTATGGAAAGTGGTTTTGAGCTATTCTGGGGGAGACATAAGGACTTGGTTATACCCTGAAAAACCATCCAGCAGCGATAATCTTTCAGAACCAGATACTTGTTGGAGGATCTGTTCCATGGGAGGAACAAGGTAGTTGTCTTTATCAGATGCTCGATTTAAATTTCAGAAATCGACACATAGTCGGATTTCACCACTCTTCTTCCTTACAGAGACAAGATTAGAGACCCACTGTGTATGTCTTACCGGGAAGATTATTTTAGCATTCAAGAGTTTGTTTAATTCTTTCTTGATTGTTGGTTCAAGTTTTGGGTGCATCTTTCTTAACTTTTGTTGAAAAGGTTGCATCTGGGGTTTCATAGGAATAATGTGTTGTATGATGTTAGGATCAAAGTTCTTTAGATCATCGTATGTCTAAGCAAAGACATCTTTAAATTCCTTAAACAACTTAATAAATGTTGTCTTTTCTTTCTCAGAACACCCCATTCCCAAATTAATGCACTGTGGGTTATCTTTAGTTCCTAAATTTATTTTTTCATGTTTCAAAGAAGAACTATTCGTTTTACAATTCACTTATTTTATGAATTTATCGTGAGGATCATAAAATATTTCTAATCTAACCAAAAATTTTGGGATAGAGTTTACCATATCTGATGTGGACTCTGGGGATCTTGGATCTGGTATTACGGTAAAATTGTGAAGGTCTTCATCGTGGGTACCTTCGTCAATAACTGCACCTTGGAAAGTCTCTTCCATGTGCAGAAAACTGATGATCTGTTGATCGTCATCGAAGACTCTCCAATTTGTGATGTTGTCCAGGATGGATATTATGAACAACAACTCGACGAAAAACGCATTTGGAGAAAGGCCTTCTGCAGGAAAAATTTTAGAGGCGACATTAGTTAACAAATCAGCCTTAGAATTATTCAATCTCGGAATAGAATTATTGTTAAACGCAAAAAATTTGTTCATTAAATTTCATACCTCAGTTTGATAGCTTTTCAGGTGTGGAGATAAACAGTGAATAGAGTTTTTTAACTGTCTAACCACAATTTCTGAATCACCAAAGACTGTCAAATTTTGAATCCTCAAATCTAGTGCTTTTCTGAGACCTTGCAGGAGTGCCTCGTATTCGTTCGTATTGTTTGTGCATTCAAATTCTAAGGTGCAAGCGATCAAAGTTTTGTTACCTGCTCGATCAATGAGCACACACCCTGCACCAGCTCCTTCCTTATATTTAGATCCATTGAAGTAAAGAGACCAGATTTGATTTTCGTCAGGTGCATGTGACCACTGAGAGAGGGTTGTTTTCTGTGTGCATGTCATAATTTCGGACTGTTGTTCTGGGTCAGTAATGGTAGAAGTTTCAGCCATGAAATTGCTAAAAAAAGTGTCCATCCCCTGTATTTCAAGTGAATTGGCGGAAGCAGTGAATGGTTCATTAGGATCATTTAAATTGGTTACCGTGAACTTAAGATAACGCTCATGATTGACCTTGATTCTATTAGGCTTTCCATTCTCAGGCAGCCACAGGTGAGACCAATCTGTCCCAAAATAACCATGTAGTTGTTCGGACCAATCTCTACTTAAAAACAAGCCATATACTTCGGGGATATCAACGACAATAATATCAATAACTTGATGTACTTTAGGATTTGATGATAATCTGATAAGCACATTTTTTAATTCACCTATTACTTTAACACTAGTTCGATCAAGTTGGATAATTTTCAGGCTGGAAGGTTGAACTTCGGCATTAATTTTTTTGCAGACAGACCAAGGAATTACGTTCGACGATGCACCTAAATCTACCATACAGTTATGTACATTCCTATTGAAAATTTCAAAAGTCAACAAAAAGGGTGGGACATTTCTACGAGTATTAACAGCAGACGTTTGTTGTTTTTTAGTCGCAGCCCCTGAAACTAGTTTATCTACATTTGTTACACTTTTTACAACAAGGTCTCTTTTATCAGAAGACTCTAGCATCTTTTTAACGGAGACCTTTTGAGGTGATTTGGGGCTATTTTCTGCAAATTTATTGTTTTTCAGATTGTTGTTTTTGTTGTTTTCTGCAATATTCTGCAGCATCTTTTGCAGAAGAAAATGAAATTTCAATAATTCGTAAAAAGAAATATTAGCACTAAGTTTTTTGAGATCCTTAATCAAATCATACTCTCAACTTGGAGTTGTTGAATTTAGTTTAGTTTCAATTGGTTTAGACTATTTTTTAGGTGCATTAGTTTCGGTTTTAGAAGAAGATTAATTTGTCGTCTTACTCCTGGTATTGTAAGGATGCACTATTTTGAAATTAGCTTGAAAAATACTATCCAAGAAATTCCTGAAAATGTTGGGAGAGGATTCGTCCTCTTCCACTATCTCTTGTTCAGCCACGTCTTCAGGAATATCGGGAGGAATCAAGTTATCATGTGCCTCTAGAATCGTCTGAATAGAAAACTGTAAGCTTTCTAGATTCAGGCCTTCAGAATTTGAGTTAGGTCGGTTTGTGGGAAAAGGCTTTCTAAAAGGGGGTTTGTAAGGCCCTTTTCTTGAAGAAGCTTCTTCAGCTGATCTTCTCAAATCTATAACCTAATTAGACAACTTCTGAATGACCCACTATAAACTTTCTAGATCCAAACCATCTGATTGAGTTTTGTTTTGGGGAGGTCTTGGAAGAATTTCGATTTTCTTCTTGGAGGATGAAGTAGTCTCTGACTCGTTACAGATATTGTCTTTTAGGCTGAGAATATCTTTCTCGATTTGACTCACCCCTTCGAAGGCTTCTAATAATGTGGCTTTCTTAGACCTTTTTACCCAAATTGCAATGTTTTGGTGTAGGGCTTTCGTGTAGTATGCAATGATAATATTTTCAGCAGGCATTGAGTCTGCAGGGATTCGATTCTTTAAAGTTAGGAACCTTTGATTAAAGTCTTTTATCTTTTCTTTGGGGTTCATCTTTAAACTAGATAGTTCCATGACTAGGACTTCAGGAGAATTGTCGTCTCTGAATTTCTCAAGGAAACAGGATTCGAATCTATCCCATGACACGATGGTGTGGGGTTCTTGGGAAAAATACCAAGTAGAGGCATTGCCTTCAAAGGTGTACGGGAAAAGTCTACATACTACGTCTTTGTGTTCAACACTACGGAGCCTAATGGCTAGCATGAATTTTTTGATATGATCTTCAGCGATCTGCTTGGAATCTGGATCGAATTTAGGGAGCCACTTCTCCAGATGTTTAGGCAAAGGATGTTGGGGCCCAGTTATGGCCACTGCATCTTGATCGAGCCAAGGCCTGGCAGGATTGTTCAGATTGGCCATAGGTGTGGGTGGTGTCAAAGGTTGAGATGAAGGACTGCCTTCGTTTGTTGATTCTTCTCCAAAAGAAGAAGGAGATGAAGGGGGTCGTGATGGTGGAATACCAGATCCTCCTGCTGCAGGAGTGAGGATGTGATATGGATCCGTAGGGTTTAGGGTAAGATCAGTGCCTTCAAGTTGCTCACTGATATCAGAGAAGTCTAATGGTTGATTCAAATGCCAACCTGGTTGTATGATATGGGCCAAGGCACCGTGCATCCTTAGGAGGGATTGACGAACAATTTCTTGTACGTCGGCCCCTGGGGGGTTTGGAGTTACTGGTTCAACGGTAATCTGTGGATTGTCGTTTGATGTGGTTTTTCTTTGAGGGACAATGTTGTCATCAGAGAGACTTCTTGTTACTATAGGTGAGCGGGTAGGTGGGGGAGGAGTCTTGCGACCTCCATGTGCCATCAATAGTATTCAGGCCCTCCTTCTAGTGCCATTTGTTGACTTGCGAAATTGATTGCTCGTCAAATGGAAGACTGAATCCGGTTTGGGGTTGTCTAATTAACCCAAACCATTTGGATTGACTCACTCTGACGGGTTTAATGGCTCCATTAGCCAATCTATAGTCCTAAAGGAAACAAAAGAAATAAATAAAAGAAACGAAATAACTCACTAATTATTAATTACTGAAATATATATGTATATATAAATATATATATATATACAGTTTATATATATTATATTTATATGATAGTTCTATTTATCGAATTCATATGTACAATATCTACAAGTAATGAGTTTTAATCTGAACTCATAAAAAATCAAATGTTTAATGGTTATTTTAATGACAGAAATAAAGAAAGCAAAAGTACTACTTGTTTTTTATTTGTTTTTTAATCTATATGCATTCGTAAGATCAAATATTAAATTACTATTTAAACAAAAAAAATATAGACAGTGGAAATTATATTATATATAAGAAATTCTATAATAAGCAAGCAAATGAAATAAAAGAACAAACTAACCTATTAATCACTTGAGGAGTATGCATCCGACTGTTTGTGTAAATCGTACATCAGTCCATCCATGAGATAAATCTGTTGTGTATCTTCACATTGTTTGGTACAAACGCTAAACTATGCATTGATTGGTGTATTTAATTCATAAAACAACGAGACGCAAAGTAATTATAGTGATATAATAGACTGCAAGTAATAACATCTAAGATTAATCCTACAGTTACAGCTTGCATTTAATCAATCAACATGTTTAAGGTAAACCTCATAATATGAATTGAATGATCATTCGTTTTTTTGATAAAATTGAAGCATAAAATCATGAACTGAAAAGGAAAAACTTTCTGGACAACAAAATAATATGCGAAGACTAACGCTATCAGCAGTCATTCAATGACCAAGATAAACAAATTATAGATCACAACAACATTCACAGATGACTAAAGCATAAAGTAAACATTCCTTATGTCTAAATTTGAGTATAAGTTGCTCACAATAATCCCCAGGCCAATATGTCTCTGATTACAAAATGATGCATTTATAAAGGCCTCAGAAAAGATAACCATTTCCCTTTCTGAGATCAAATATCTATTTCAAAAATAAAAGGGGGATGCAACCACCCAGATTCTTCTAAATCCTCCAAAACTAACAATAGTTAATTTCTGTTCATACAAAATGAATCAAAGATATGACTGGAAGGTCTTAAGGATTCCTCATATCAATTTGTTATCATGGATTCCTGGATATCCTGAAAGAAAAAAGGAAAATAGAAAGATTTAGATACATTTCTAACCATTAATTTACACAATTCGAATTAACATAACTAGCTACAGAATCTTGTGATTATGTAGCTAGTTATTTAGTAAATGAAATCCAATTTATTCAAAGAACAAAGCAATCTAATTTGAACAAATAGTCTTATTTTAAGACAATGAATCATACCTCCAACTATGAGATCAAATTGTATCAGACAACCTTGGAATTTACAATGGCTGTTGCAGCCTCTACGTTTTTAAATACTACATTGCCTGTTGTCTTTATACGTTTTTCTTTGCCTTGAATAACAAACGCGAGCCTATGGTTTTCACTTGTTAAGACACTGATTTGATCCTTTAAAGCCTTAACCCATGACTGTAGGATAGGGATATCAGTATAATATCTATCAATCCATGATAGACAGACTTCACACTTTGACTATGTAGCGGTTGAGTGGGAACAAACATGGTTGAGAACCGGAGCACCTTCCATACTGACAGTGGATTCATTAACCAACTTAACACCAGGAAATTCTGGATTGTTTTTCAGACAGGGAGGTAAGTTATCAACAAAATTATAGGGCCGATCAAGGTCTGGCTTGAATGACTGTAGGTCTTCTGCAGTGAGGGACCTATCTATTTCAGAGTTTGAACTCTCATGAACCTCGATCATGCTGATCAAGGTCGCATGAGAATTCGACTTGTTACGAAGCCTCCTTGAAATTAGCCTCCCGACCCTCTTGTTCTTAAAATTTATATCAACATTTCTCTTAGATTATTTCCCTGTAGGTTTCTTTAAATTCTTAACAAAGTCATTAGGATGTATAATCTACTGACAGGCCTGTTCAATAACCTTCTAATCGATCAAGAGTTTGTTGTAGGGGGGTGAGACATAGGTCTGGGGAGGTGAGAGGCGTTGTAGGGTAGACAAGGGTCTCTTAAACCATGAGTTTATCTACCTCTTCCATATCAGGGTTACCATAGCCATTTCTGGTTATGAATGAATCCCAACTGTCATTCTGTAACTCTAATTGATGCATGAGCAAGATTTTAACTCTAATTGAGGCTAGAGTCTGACCGTTCTTTTTTGTATCTTTTGCCCATTTTATAAAGAATCCTCAGTAAGTAATACGGCATGTTCAAGGAAAAACCCATAAAAATCATAGGCAGACGCAAATGGTACAAAAACAGGAGACCGAAATGTCCCTCATAGGTAACAATTTTTTTTACCATAGCAAGCAAATCATGCCACGGAGCATTTAGGAAGGAAATAGGCATACCTTTGTCACACCCTTTTATTTCCCGAGATGCAAACAGCAGGCTCCAAGGAACTTCTTCCACTTTTTCATTTTTAAACCACCTTTGACCACTTGCAGGTAATCCTGTAGCTTGACTCAAGAAATCCTCTGTAATCTCCAGTTGTACATCACCCACTTTCTCTCTACACCCATCAAAGGAGAAAGCAAATTCTTGGGCAACTTGTAAATTGAAACCCTGAAATTTCCTAATGAAAATGAGCCAGCCACTTCTCTCCAAATCTTCTCTGGCATCGTCATATAGGATCAGAGTTTGAATGTCATTTGGTTCAACTCTCACAACAAGAGCCATAATGGATGAAAGGGTAATGAATCAGACAACACACAGGGAGGGTTTGTGAGACAATCCAGAGCCATAACCCGAGCCCATGAAATTCCAACAGTCAACGGTGTATGAACATAAACTCATAACAATTAGATGGGTGTTTAATTGAAATGCATGCGAAGAGGGTTTTCAAAGCCAAAGGCCAGTCTTGGGAATGATGTCCGCCTGCAAATCGTAATGCCACCTTTGCATCTAGCACGAGTCTAGGACCAAAGCATTAAAAATGAAAATAAGTGTGTGCATCGTGGGTTCTATCACAAGGTTTGGGTAAGTCAAAAATCGAAGGTTTAGAAAAATAAATGTATAGCCAAGAATCAAACAAAACCATACCAAAAATCAAATCGTGGGGGTCCTTTGTTTATATAACCATCAATCTCTAAGCATGCTCAGTGTTGAAAGGATCGAAACAAAGAGAGTAACTCTTCATGGCAAGGAACCAAACTTCATTAATAAACTATATGAACAATTTGCCTTTG
>JASDQU010881587.1:12947-23525 GCA_032191745.1 Picea mariana | reverse complement strand
AGTTTGTGTACTGGTAGGTTGTGTACCAGTAGCCTGTGTGCTTGTAGATGGTGTACCAGTAGGCTGTGTACTAGGATCCACAGCGATCCATTGTTCTTTGTCTACAAGAAGGTCCTCCATCTTGAGCTTCCATAGCTCAAAGTTTTTACCGTTGAACTTCTCTATCTCGATTCTAGATGAGCTCGCCATTCCTCTTTCTTTACTCGAATATCCACTTGCAAAAGCTCCCACTAAACCCAGGTTTATCACAGACCCAAGATAAACTTGATCTATCAAGACCAAGCCAAACCCCCAGCAACAAAGGCATCCCTCTAAAGCCAAAAACGAGCTCTAATACCACATGTAAGTTTTAAACCTGCGAAGTAAAGCAATGCATATAGATTCTTAAGCAATACAGAAATTAATCAATGGCTCATACACAGAGTACATAGAGATTTTATACTGGAAACCCTCAACCAAGAAAACCTTTCTTATTTTCATTATATCAAATTTCACCATTCACCATACAATATATACAATGTTTTTAGGTATTCCGTAGATACCAAAACCCTAATCCCTTAATCCGGGATTAATTTACTAATCCGCTAAAAATAGCAAAAACCACCCAAAAAAAAATTGCAGGGCACTGCCTTGAACACTGCACGTAACCAGGGGGGGCATACCTGCCCCCCCTAGGACCCCCCTAGGAAAGCGCAGTTGTCGTATCTGACGCACCCACACACACACACACATGAAAAGCATATAACACATACCCAACACTTTCCCCTCATGAGATTTGTCCCATTTAAGGACAAGATCGCCTACCTCAAAACTTCTGTCTGAGGCAGAACTGGAATCAAACCAGTTTTTGACAATGAGTTGATGTTGATCCAATTTTCATTTTGCTTGAGCCCTTACTTCCTCTAACTTCAGCAAAGCATTAATTCGACTTTCCAAGGGAGGACAGTCTTCTTCTTGCACCTTCTGCGATAACTGCAGAGATGGAAGAAGGACATGTGGTGGAAGAATCGCTTCCCTGTCGTAAACGAGAAAGAAGGGGGAGTTACCAACAGTGGTTTTAGGAGTTACCCTATCAGCCCAGATTGCATTAAATAGTGCGTTATGCTAGTTTTTGTGGTTTTCGGAGACCGTTCTCTTGATGATCTTGATCAGGTTTTTATTAGTTGATTCAGCCAAACCATTGCCTTGGGGGTAATAGCTGGCAGAACACTTTAATTTTATTCCTTTTTCTAAAGAGAAATCACTCATTTCGAGAGACGAAAAATAGGAAGCATTATCAAATATTAGGCATTCGGGAATACTGAAATGAGTGATAATATTTGAATTCATGAAGGATATTACCTGGCTGGTGTTTACAACTTTTAATGGCGCAGCCTCGGGCCATCTGGTGAAATAATCTATGGTTATTATGATGTATTTATGTTGCTACGAGGATGTGGGGTTGATTGGGCCTATAATATCGAGGCCCCATTGCTGAAAAGGGGAGTCTACCGAAACAGGTTGCAGTGAGAATGCTGACTTATGTACTCATCCAGATGCCTTTTGACAGATTACACACTTGCGGCATAAGGCATGGGCGTCTTTGAAAAGAGGAGGCCAGTAGTACCCTGCTCTTAATACTTTGTGGGCAGTGGTGTCTCCACTTAAATGTCCACCAGCTTCCCCTGCATGTAATTCCAATAAGACTTTATCTGCTTCATCTTTTTCTAGATAGCGCCTAAGTATTACATCGAAATTTTGGCAAAACAAAATACCGTTTACCAGCTGAAAAAGAAGTAGATTTTAATCTCAATGATCTAGTTTTTTTTGGATCAAGGTGACGGGGAGCTATTCTGTGTATTAGATAGAACTGGATGTCATCATACCAAGGACTAGTAAGGTTTTGTGTACAGCAGATTTGATTTCGACTGCACTGATCTTGAATTAACATATCAGTTTCATTATGTTGTCCTATAGTTGAATCGGCAACTAATTTACATAAACCTTGGGATCTAACAATTTGTTCTGGGGTAATTTCTATGTCATATTCTTGTAAGGATGTGACCCAGTTTGCCCTTTTTTCACCCAGTTCTTTCTGTACTAACAAATTTCAGACAGCAGGGTAAGGGACAATAATTTTCGTCTTAGATTTCAATAGGTAAGATCGAAAGTGTTTTACTGCTTTAAAAAGAGCATAATCCTGCTGATCTACTACTGGGTAATTAAGTTATGCTCCCTTAAAGGCTGAGCTCATAAAGGCAATTGGGACTTCATTGTCTTCAGCATTCTTTTGGCTAGGACAGCAGCATAAGACCGATCAGATGCAAACGTGTAGAGAGTGAAATCTCGCGAAAATTCAGGGCTCATTAGGGAAGGAGTGTCTACTATAGAATTTTTCATTGAGTCAAAAGCTTGAATTTCTAGAGGTCCCCAATGGTACTGTACATCCTTTTTTATTAAATTTTGTAATGGTCTAACCATTTCTAAAAAGCTGGGGACGAACCTTCTAACAAAGTTTATTTGACCTAAGAAAGATTGCATGGACTTTTTGGAAGAGGGAGGGGGCAGTTTTGAAATGACTTGGGTTCTTTCAGGGTCAATAATCATCCCTTCATTGGATACAATGAAACTGAGGAGATTACCTTGTTCTACTGCAAAGACAGAGTTTTTAGTATTTAAAGAAATACCGTACTTATGACATCGTTGTAGAACAGATCTTAGATGAGCTAGATGATCTCCTTTATACTTTGATAAGACAGTGACATCATCTAGATAAACTACTACAGATTGATTGATTAATCCACGGAAAGTGATATCCATCGCTCTCTGAAAGGTGGCACCGGCATTTATGATCCCAAAGGGCATTTTCCTATAAGCATAGGTACCCCATGGAGTATGGAAAGTGGTTTTGAGCTAGTCTGGGGGAGACATAACGACTTGGTTATACCCTGAAAAACCATCCAGCAACGATAATCTTTCAGAACCAGATACTTGTTGGAGGATCTGTTCCATGGGAGGAACAAGCTAGTTGTCTTTATCAGATGCTCGATTTAAATTTCAGAAATCGACACATAGTCGGATTTCACCACTCTTCTTCCTTACAGGGAAAAGATTAGAGACCCACTGTGTATGTCTTACCGGGAAGATTATTTTAGCATTCAAGAGTTTGTTTAATTCTTTCTTAACTGTTGGTTCAAGTTTTGGGTGCATCTTTCTGAACTTCTGTTGAAAAGGTTGGGTCTGGGGTTTCATAGGAATAATGTGTTGTATGATGTTAGGATCAAAGGTCTTTAGATCGTCGTATGTCCAAGCAAAGACATCTTTAAATTCCTTAAACAACTTAATAAATGTTGTCTTTTCTTGCTCAAAACACCCCATTCCCAAATTAATGCACTGTGGGTTATCTTTAGTTCCTAAATTTACTTTTTCATGTGTCAAGGAAGAACTATTCATTTTACAATTCACTAATTTTATGAATTTATCGTGAGGATCATAAAATATTTCTAATCTAATCAAAAATTTTGGGATAGAGTTTACCATATCTGATGTGGACTCTGGGGATCTTGGATCTGGTATTATCGTAAAATTGTGAAGGTCTTCGTCGTGGGTACCTTCGTCAATAACTGCACCTTGGAAAGTCTCTTCCATGTGCAGAAAACTGATGATCTGTTGATCGTCATCGAAGACTCTCCAATTTGTGATGTTGTCCAGGACGGATAGTCTAAACAACAACTCGATGGAAAACGCATTTGGAGAAAGGCCTTCTGCAGGAAAAATTTTAGAGGCGACATTAGCTAACAAATCAGCCTTAGAATTATTCAATCTCGGAATAGAATTATTGTTAAACGCAAAAATTTGTTCATTAAATTTCATACCTCAGTTTGATAGCTTTTCAGGTGTGGAGATAAACAGTGAATAGAGTTTTTTAATTGTCTAACCACAATTTTTGAATCACCAAAGACTGTCGAATTCTGAATCCTCAAATCTAGTGCTTTTCTGAGACCTTGCAGGAGTGCTTCGTATTCGGTCATATTGTTTGTGCATTCAAATTCTAAGGCGCAAGCGATCAAAGTTTTGTTACCTGCTAGATCAATGAGCACACACCCTGCACCAGCTCCTTCCTTATATTTAGATCCATTGAAGTAAAGAGACCAGATTTGATTTTCGTCAGGTGCATGTGACCACTGAGAGAGGGTTGTTGTCTGTGTGCATGTCATAATTTCAGACTGTTGTTCTGGGTCAGTAATGGTAGAAGTTTCAGCCATGAAATTGCTGAAAAAAGTTTCCATCCCCTGTATTTCAAGTGAATTGGCGGAAGCAGTGAATGGTTCATTAGGATCATTTAAATTGGTTACCGTGAACTTAAGATAACGCTCATGATTGACCTTGATTCTATTAGGCTTTCCATTCTCGGGCAGCCACAGGTGAGACCAATCTGTCCCAAAATAACCATGTAGTTGTTCGGACCAATCTCTACTTAAAAACAAGCCATATACTTCGGGGATATCAACGACAATAATATCAATAACTTGATGTACTTTAGGATTTGATGATAATCTGATAAGCACATTTTTTAATTCACCTATTACTTTAACACTAGTTCGATCAAGTTGGATAATTTTCAGGCTGGAAGGTTGAACTTCGGCATTAATTTTTTGGCAGACAGACCAAGGCATTACGTTCAATGATGCACCTAAATCTACCATACAGTTATGTACATTCCTATTGAAAATTTCAAAAGTCAACAAAAAGGGTGGGACATTTCTACAAGTATTAACAGCAGACGTTTGTTGTTTTTTAGTTGCAGCGCCTGAAACTAGTTTATCTACATTTGTTACACTTTTTACAACAAGGTCTCTTTTATCAAAAGACTCTAGCATCGTTTTAATGGAGACCTTTTGAGGTGATTTGGGGCTATTTTCTGCAAATTTATTGTTGTTCGGATTGTTGTTTTTGTTGTTTTCTGCAATATTCTGCAGCATCTTTTGCAGAATAAAATGAAATTTCAATAATTCGTAAACAGAAATATTAGCACTAAGTTTTTTGAGATCCTTAATCAAATCATACTCTAAACTTGGAGTTTTTGAATTCTGTTTAGTTTCAATTGGTTTAGACTATTTTTTAGGTGCACTAGTTTTGGTTTTAGAAGAAGATTAATTTGTCGTCTTACTCCTGGTATTGTAAGGATGCACTGTTTCAAAATTAGCTTGAAAAATACTATCCAAGAAATTCTCAAAAATGTTGGGAGAGGATTCGTCCTCTTCCACTATCTCTTGTTCAGCCACGTCTTCAAGAATATCAGGAGGAATCAAGTTATCATGTGCCTCTAGAATCGTCTGAATAGTAAACTGTAATCTTTCTAGATTCAGGCCTTCAGAATTTGAGTTAGGCCAGTTTGTGGGAAAAGGCTTTCTAAAAGGGGGTTTGTAAGGCCCTTTTCTTGAAGAAGCTTCTTCAGCTGATCTTCTCAAATCTATAACCTGATTAGACAACTTCTGAATGACCCACTATAAACTTTCTATATCCAAACCATCTGATTGAGTTTTGTTTTGGGGAGTTCTTGGAAGAATTTCGATTTTCTTCTTGGAGGATGAAGTAGTCTCTGACTCGTTACAGATATTGTCTTTTAGGCTGAGAATATCTTTCTCGATTTGACTCACCTCTTCGAAGGATTCTAATAATGTGGCTTTCTTAGACCTTTTTACCCAAATTGCTATGTTTTGGTGTAGGGCTTTCGTGTAGTATGCAACGATAATATTTTCAGCAGGCATTCAGTCTGCGGGGATTCGATTCTTTAAAGTTAGGAACCTTTGATTAAATTCTTTTATCTTTTCTTTGGGGTTCATATTTAAACTAGAGAGTTCCATGACTAGGACTTCAGGAGAATTGTCGTCTCTGAATTTCTCAAGGAAACAGGATTCGAATCTATCCCATGACATGATGGTGTGGGGTTCTTGGGAAAAATACCAAGTAGAGGCATTGCCTTCAAAGGTGTACGGGAAAAGTCTACATACTACGTCTTTGTTTTCAACACTACGGAGCCTAATGGCTAGCATGAATTTTTTGATATGATCTTCAGCGATCTGCTTGGAATCTGGATCGAATTTAGGGAGCCACTTCTCCTGATGTTTAGGCAAAGGATGTTGGGGCCCAGTTATGGCCACTGCATCTTGATCGAGCCAAGGCCTGGCAGGATTGTTCAGATTGCCCATAGGTGTGGGTGGTGTCGAAGGCTGAGATGAAGGATTGCCTTCGTCTGTTGATTCTTCTCCAGAAGAAGAAGGAGATGAAGGGGGTGGTGATGGTGGAATACCAGATCCTCCTACTGCAGGAGTGAGGATGTGATATGGATCCGTAGGGTTTAGGATAAGATCAGTGCCTTCAAGTTGCTCATTGATATCAGAGAAGTCTAATGGTTGATTCAAAGGCCAACCTGGTTGTCTGATATGGGCCAAGGCACCGTGTGTCCTTAGGAGGGATTGGCGAACAATTTCTTGTATGTCGGCCCCTGGGGGGTTTGGAGTTACTGGTTCAACGGTAATCTGTTGATTGTCGTTTGATGTGGTTGTTGTTTGAGGGACAATGTTGTCATCAGAGAGACTTCTTGTTACTATAGGTGAGCAGGTAGGTGGGGGAGGAGTCTTGCGACCTCCACGTGCCATCAATAGTATTCAGACCCTCCTTCTAGTGCCATTTGTTGACTTGCAAAATTGACTGCTCGTCAAATGGAAGACTGAATCCGGTTTGGGGTTGTCTAATTAACCCAAGCCATTTGGATTGACTCACTCTGACGGGTTTAATGGCTCCATTAGCCAATCTACAGTCCTAAAGGAAACAAAAGAAATAAATAAAAGAAACGAAATAACTCACTAATTATTAATTACTGAAATATATATGTATATCTAAATATATATATATACAGTTTATATATATTATATTTATATGATAGTTCTATTTATCTAATTCATATGTACAATATCTACAAGTAATGAGTTTTAATCTGAACTCATAAAAAATCAAATGTTTAATGGTTATTTTAATGACAGAAATAAAGAAAGCAAAAGTACTACTTGTTTTTTATTTGTTTTTTAATCTATATGCATTCGTAAGATCAAATATTAAATTACTATTTAAACAAAAAAAATATAGACAGTGGAAATTATATTATATATAAGAAATTCTATAATAAGCAAGAAAATGAAATAAAAGAACAAACTAACCTATTAATCACTTGAGGAGTATGCATCCGACTATTTGCGTAAATCGTACATCAGTCCATCCACGCGATAAATCTGTTGTGTATCTTCACATTGTTTGGTACAAATGCTAAACTATGCATTGACTGGTGTATTTAATTCATAAAACAACGAGACGCAAAGTAATTACAGTGATATAATAGACTGCAAGTAATAACATCTAAGATTAATCCTACAGTTACAGTTTGCATTTAATCAATCAACATGTTTAAGGTAAACCTCATAATATGAATTGAATGATCATTCGTTTTTTTGATAAAACTGAAGCATAAAATCATGAACTGAAAAGGAAAAACTTTCTGGACAACAAAATATATTGCGAAGACTAACGCTATCAACAGTCATTCAATTACTAAGATAAACAAATTATAGATCACAACAACATTCACAGATGACTAAAGCATAAAGTAAACATTCCTTATGTCTAAATTTGAGTATAAGTTGCTCACAATAATCCCCAGGCCGAGATGTCTCTAATTACAAAATGATGCGTTTATAAAGGCCTCAGAAAAGATAACCGTTTCCCTTTCTGAGATCAAATATCTATTACAAAAATAAAAGGGGGATGCAACCACCCAGATTCTTCTAAATCCTCCAAAACTAACAATAGTTAATTTCTGTTCATACAAAATGAATCAAAGATATGACCAGAAGGTCTTAAGGATTCATCAGATCAATTTGTTATCATGGATTCCTGGATATCCTGAAAGAAAAAAGGAAAATAGAAAGATTTAGATACATTTCTAACCATTAATTTACACAATTCGAATTAACATAACTAGCTACAGAATCTTGTGATTCTGTAGCTAGTTATTTAGTAAATGAAATCCAATTTATTCAAAGAACAAAGCAATCTAATTTGAACAAATAGTCTTATTTTAAGACAATGAATCATACCTCCAACTATGAGATCAAATTGTATCAGACAACCTTGGAATTTACAATGGTTGTTGCAGCCTCTACGTTTTTAAATACTACGTTGCCTGTTGTCTTTATACGTTTTTCTTTGCCTTGAATAACAAACTCGAGCCTATGGTTTTCACTTGTTAAGACATCGATCTGATCCTTTAAAGCCTTAACCCGTGACTGTAGGATAGGGATATCAGTATAATATTTATCAATCCATGATAGACAGACTTCACACTTTGACTGTGTAGCGGTTGAGTGGGAACAAACATGGTTGAGAACTGGAGCACCTTCCATACTGACAGTGGATTCATTAACCAACTTAACACCAGGAAATTCTGGATTGTTTTTCAGACAGTGAGGTAAGTTATCAACAAAATTATAGGGCTGATCAAGGTTTGGCTTGAATGACTGAAGGTCTTCTGCAGTGAGGGACCTATCTATTTCAGAGTTTGAACTCTCATGAACCTCGATCATGCTGATCAAGGTCGCATGAGAATTCGACTTGTTACAAAGCCTCCTTGAAATTAGCCTCCTGACCCTCTTGTTCTTAAAATTTATATCAACATTTCTCTTAGATTCTTTCCCTGTAGGTTTCTTTAAATTATTAACACAGTCATTAGGATGTATAATTTGCTGACAGGCCTGTTCAATAACCTTCGAATCGATCAAGAGTTTGTTGTAGGGGGGTGAGACATAGGTCTGGGGAGGTGAGAGAGGCGTTGTAGGGTAGACAAGGGTCTCTTAAACCATGAGTTTATCTACCTCTTCCATATCAGGGTTACCATAGCCATTTCTGGTTATGAATGAATCCCAGCTATCATTATGTAACTCTAATTGATGCATGAGCAAGATTTTAACTCTAATTGAGGCTAGAGTCTGACCGCTATTTTTTGTATCTTTTGCCCATTTTATAAAGACTCCTCAATAAGTAATACGGCATGTTCAAGGAAAAACCCATAAAAATCATAAGCAGACGCAAATGGTACAAAAACAGAAGACCGAAATGTCCCTCATAGGTAACAATTTTTTTTACCATAGCAAGCAAATCGTGCCACGGAGCTTTTAGGAAGGAAATGCGCATACGTTTGTCACACCCTTTTATTTCCCGAGATGTAAATAGCAGGCTCCAAGGAACTTCTTCCACTTTTTCATTTTTAAACCACCTTTGACCACTTGCAGGTAATCATGTATCTTGACTCAAGAAATCCTCTGTAATCTCCAGTTGTACATCACCCACTTTCGCTCTACACTCATCAAAGGAGAAAGCGAATTCCTCGGCAACTTGTAAGTTGAAACCCTGAAATTTCCTAATGAAAATGAGCCAGCCACTTCTCTCCAAATCTTCTCTGGCATCGTCATATAGGATCAGAGTTTGAATGCCATTTGGTTCAACTCTCACAAAAAGAGCCATAATGGATGAAAGGGTAATGAATCAGACAACACACAGGGAGGGTTTGTGAGACAATCCAGAGCCATAACCCGAGCCCATGAAATTCCAACAGTCAACGGTGTATGAACATAAACTCATAACAATTAGATGGGTGTTTAATTGAAATGCATGCGAAGAGGGTTTTCAAAGCCCAAGGCTAGTCTTGGGAATGATGTCTGCCTGCAAATCGTAACGCCACCTTTGCATCTAGCACGAGTCTAGGACCAAAGCATTAAAAATGAAAATAAGTGCGTGCATCGTGGGTTCTATCACAAGGTTTGGGTAAGTCAAAAATCAAAGGTTTAGAAAAAGAAACGTATAGCCAAGAATCAAACAAAACCATACCAAAAATCAAATCGTGGGGGTCCTTTGTTTATATAACCATCAATCTCTAAGCATGCTCAGTGTTGAAAGGATCGAAACAAAGAGAGCAACTCTTCATGGCAAGGAACCAAACTTCATTAATAAACTATATGAATAATTTGCCTTTGACGAAATTTTAAAACAGAAAGGTAACACAGTCGCAAATTTTCATGCTTCGTATTCATGATTCCAGTCATGAACGAAGCATGAAAGAAAATAATAGGAAAAAGCGACAACTTATAACTGTCATTTCGAAAATTGCGTCATGAAGAGTAATAAAAATAAATGACTCCAGTTAGGCAGCTATGTAGATCAATTAATCGATAAAAAGTTAACAAACATGTTGAGCTCCCAACAATGGCGACATGCTGGGAGAAGCAGTTATCTCTGCAATACGAACTAGTTCGGGTTAGAGAATTATAAAAAAAAAAAAACTTCAAATCGAAGAACAAATGCAAGGTTATTTTAACATCTTTTAAAAAAAGAACAAGACGCAGCCCAGTTTCAGATATCTTTCATTTAAAAGAATGAAATCTGGTGACAAACTTAACAAAAGAAAGCCATGATGTTTAAGTTAAAATCTCCAATACTGTCGACAGGGCCACTGCTGCCAGTAGGATTCCATAGCCTCGACAGGGATGT
>JASDQU010881585.1:21516-34601 GCA_032191745.1 Picea mariana | reverse complement strand
TGACACTCTATGGATACCACCCTCCTTCCATCACTTCTTCTCTAAAAGAAAAATCTAAGGTTGAAGTAGTGTAAGATCACATCAAGCATCAACAACAAGTTCTCCAAATATTAAAGGACAACCTGTCCATGGCACAAAATCGTATGAAACAACAAGCAGATCAACATCGTAGTGAAATAAGTTTTGAAGTATGGGATTGGGTGTTTTTAAGACTACAACCATACAAATAGATGTCCCTCAAGCAATCCAAGAAGGATAATAAATTATCACCAAAGTACTATGGCCCTTATAAGGTGTTGCAAAAGATTGGTACTATAGCATACAAATTGGAGTTACCTGCATCTTCACGAGTACACCCAGTTTTCCATGTTTCATGCTTAAAGAAGGTTATAGGTGACAATATCCCAGTTTAGACTATATTTCTAGAACTTGACGAGGAAGGAAAAATCATATTGGATCCTGAAGCCATCACTGGCACAAGAATTCGCCAGCTGAGGAATAGATCCATTTCAGAGTATCTCATTAAATGGAGGAAACTATCGGTTGAAGATTCCACTTGGGAAGATGAGTCTTTTATATAGAAGCATCCAGAGTTACTCAAGCGTTGCGGACAACACTTGTCTCAGGGGAGGGGCATGTTAAGCCCTAAATAATGGCTCATTACCCCTTAATTAGGGCATATTATATTAGTAATGTTATTTTATTTATGTCAGCTTTAGTCCATTAGTTGTAATTATACCTCCCAGTCTCCTATATATACAAAGGAGACATTTTCATTTTGAATCATCTTGTAATTGTACATTTATGTGGGCATAAGGAGGTTGCCCCCTCGAAGAGGCTTATTATCTGATTTTCTCTCTTTTTCAAGGCGTTGAGTACTTATTCTGAGGTTTTTCTATGCTATATTGATATTTGGTTCTTAACAACATCCCATGTACATGTCATATGTTGAGTTGAACCACTGTCAACTACCCATGTTATTGCAATCTCATACCCGTTGCTGTCACTTCTCAAGACAAATGAGACTAGTGAGGATTCCTTCTCGAATTTCTCAACAAAGTCCTCTACCTCAGCTGATGCTGCCATCATAATCTCCTTCTCCTTCTTCTTCTTTTTGGTGTATTGTCCTGCATAGTGACCATACTGGTTACATGTGTAACACCACACCTTTCTCATGTCCTTCTCTTCAGAAGTAGATCCCCACTCACCTTCTTATTGCCTTTTCCCTTCCCAATAAGAGTCACATTATCCTCACTTGCACCACCATCTTTCTTCTCCTCATGTTTACCTTGAGATCCCTCCCGGATCTCTTCCTGAGTAAATTCATCACACAACCTGGTCCAGTCTGGCAGTTTTTCTCTGCCCACCACAGACTTGAAAAACACATCCCAATATTTAGTGAATCCTTTCAAGGCAATACACACCAACTGAAAATATACAATAACCTCTCCTAAAAATTCCAACTAGTACTTCACCTGAGCCACCCTACCGAGGTAAGAGGCCACCCTCTCTCCTTTGGCCATCCTGGTATTATGCAACTTGTATTTAAGAGCCATATTTCGATTCTCATTCTTGGCTTCAAATATATTCTTTAGTGTTTCCAAAATCCCTTTGGCTGTTGACTTCTCAGCCAAATGTGGGATTAGGTGGTCTCTAATTCCATCTAGAATGATCCTTTGTGCTCTTGCTTCCTTCACCTCATGAACGATAAGAGAAATAGGATCAATAGGAACATGCATGATAGTACTCACAATTCTCCATAGTTTTTTCTCCTTGAGAATAGAGGCAATCTAGAATTTCCATTGAAGATAGTTGGAAATCCCTTCCAACCCATCTTCAAATCTGATACTTGAGGCCATCTTTCACTGACAACCTGACAAGCAACACTCACTAACTGTGAGTAAATACAACAACACCATTGCTTCCCTCTTCCCCTTAGTTTTTCCTAGTATCAATCCACTTACTATCTCAACAATTTAAAAAGTGCCTACTATCCTTTCATAGCACATGCTCTGATACCATGCTAAATTTTACTCACAAAATCCTTAAACTTCTCATTCATGGATTTTGTCAAACACTTAGTATACTCTGATTTATGTTTTCAATTAATTCATTCAAGAATAAATGCATGTAAACTCAATGCTTCATTTGAAAATTAGTAAGCATAAATACACAACTAAGTCTGATCTTTAAGCAACATAAATGATTAGGACAACAATTAATGACAACATTAAATGACACATAATTTTAGGGAAAATCCCAGGGAAAAACCCCTAAGGGTAAAAGCCACAGAAAGATATTTATTGATCTTTTTTGGAAAATAATTTCTGAGTACACAAGAACAATTTATCACAACATTCAAATACAACTTGTCTCATTTTCTGTGCATAAGAAACTCTTCAGAACAGTCAGCAAATTCTCCCCAATTTATGTGAAACCAACTGTTGTACGACCCTCTTGCTGTATGGTACTGTAGAGTATTAAATGCTACAATATTCCTTGGAAAGCGTACCCAGTCTTCTCTTGGGATTTGCACCCTCTTTCTTGCGGATCAAAAGCTCTTTTCCCTTGCTCAATCTTTTTCTCAATCTCTCTCTCTCTCTCTCTTCACATTCAATGCTCTCATGAATTCTCTTGTGTTTCTCACAAACTAGTGCCTTCTCTCTTGAAAAATATACATTTCATATTTTCTCATTAATGACCTAAAACTAACCACCTTAACTTCTTTTAATCTAATGAATGTGATTCACTCTCATCATTAAAGGCTAGGATTTAACTTCTCATTAAATACACTTTAAGTCATTAAATAATACAAAAGTCACTTTCAACTTTAAAATATAAAGTCACTTTATAAAATAAAGTTATGACCACTTTTCACTTTATAAAATGATATTTACATGAGAGACTTTTTAATGTCCCTTTCATACTAGGCATTATCATATGAAAGGACATCACAAGATATAACTTTCAACACAAGAATTATTAGATAAAGGTCTGGTCAGGGAAATTTTGAGCCCATGTGTAGTTCCTATAGTGCTAAGGCCAAAGAAAGATGGAGGATGGATAATGTGCACAAATTCCATAGCTATAAACAAAATTACAATCATGTATAGATTTGTATTACCCCGAATTGATGATTTGATGGATTGCTTAAGTGGTGCTAAATATTTTTCAAAATTGGATTTGAAAAGTGGGTATCATCAGATCAATATTAGAGAAGGCGATGAATGGAAAACAAAATTTAAAATGAATGATGGATTGTATGAATGGCTGGTAATGCCCTTTGGACTCACAAATTTCCCTATCACTTTTATGAGATTGATGAATGAAGTACTTAAATAATTTATTGGTAAATTTGTCATAGTTTATCTGGATGATATTTTGATCTACAATTAGTCTAGGGAAGAACACTCGAGACACCTTAGGTTAGTTTTGTTGATGTTTGGACAACATCAGGAAGACATTCTCTTAGAATAATAATTAATAATATAATTATTGATTATTAAATATCATATTTAATAAATAAATGATAATAATAAATAGTTATTGATTATTCAAGGGACACATCCTCTCATGGATGGTCACCATATGTTCCCTATATATGGAACACTCATCATTGTAATAACATATCGATCATGTATTATATGAAGAAAAACAACATGGTATCAGAGCAAGTTGTCTAGGTGTGACTTCCTATCCGGAGAGCCCAGGAATATAAGAGTTTTGAGGATGTAGTCTTAAGTGAACTTAGGAGTGAGAGCAAAGAGAATTTTTCTCCTACATTCTGTTTGTTGGTTTCTTTGAGAGGTAAAGGAGATTTTTGTCTTCCTTTCTGACATAAAATCACTTGATTTCAATCGCTAGAATAGCCATACACTCATCTAGTAGTGTTGAAATTTAAAATCCCAACGCCATTTTTTTGAAGGAACTTCTATTGCGTCTGGAGAAGAGGGAAGATGGGGGTAGCACTTGTCATATAATCTTCATTGTTAGCTATTGAAAGAATTGATGGGGTTGTAAAAACTCCCCAATGATATACCTCGTTTATAAGGTTGTGTATCCCAGACCAGAGAAGTATAGAAGCACTCTATTTACATAAAAAAAATGGCGTGATTTACCACACAAGTTATCTATTGGGTGGATTGGCATGGATAGAATTGATCCCAACGCCATTTCTACGTATCTCAAAGCATATCCAATCATTCTCTGTGGAAAATGAGACGAGAAGAAAACGTTTGGCACCTCCTTTACAAATCAACCAGAGGGATCTATTTATTGGTGTCGAGTTATAAGGGATCTACGGGGTTTTTTCTTCGAACTGCTCATATTCATAAATTCGAGAGTCTAAACAGGCGACAATGGTATCCATCAATAGAGGATATAATGGGCTATGAGGTAGGAGATACATATTGCATATAATGAAAATTGTGTGCCTATTTGAGACCCTAACTGCAAAGTATTTCTTCCCCTTCTCTCAATATGTCTTTCCCTTGTGTCGTGTATCCCATGTTATAGATACCTTTTAATTGTGTTGTATAAAAGGTTCTATGTCTGATTGAGCCATAAAGGATCGTTGGATGGACCAAGTTTGTAGTTCCTCACGGTGGCAGGTGCGAGGAAATCCTTTCTCGAGGTAGAAATCACAACAGAGACTGTTGCAGCATTGGTTGTTGCCTCCATCGTATTTGTACTCATTGACAATCCTTATTTCCATCGCCGTCTTGAAAGAGCTAGATCGCTATTTCATTTTGTTGACTAGTATCGTAGAACATATGGTGGAGAATTCCTTTTCTATTACTCATTCTTGGGCTATGGTTTTTTATCCTGTGATTTTTTTTTCCATAGACTATACTAGAGGTAAGGCTGTCGTGATGATCGACGAGGAACCCAAAGAGACAAGTAATAAAGGTCGATGGGAGGCATCGCAGAGCACAAATTTCTCATCTTGTGAAATTGACCAAGATTTCTTAATGAGTCGGTTCCATCCTAAAGTAAAGGAAAATGTATAAAAGGTGAGGCAACATCGTGTTAGTGGGGAATTTAATGAGATTCTCCATGGCCCCCTTGCTTCTCATAATATGCCTGTGGAAAATATTTGAAAATGCTAACTGGAGCAATACCTCCAAAGATGGATCATGTGTCATATTGGAATATCAATTGGGTACAATCTAAAGATGAATTTCTCTATGTTAAGAAGAGGGCTTGTGGCAAGAGGGTTCTCCTAGAAAGAGGGAGCAACCAATGAGGCTAAATGGACAAGTAGGATTTTAAGCTCTAGAGGGAGAAGTTTTTGAGCCACTTTCAGTTCCAGATAGAGCGGTTGTAGAGGAAGAAATTGCAGAGAGAGAGTGGAGGATCCAGTTCCACATAGAGCATCCCTAGAGGAGGTCAGTTGCTGACAGATTAGAGAAGTTACTCTTAGTATCAGTGTTTAAAAATTACAAAGTCCCAAAGAGAGTAGTTGATGTTCCCAGAGATATTGCAGCAGGTTAGAAGAGATCATCAGACTCTGTAGGACAAAGAAGGACATGGAAATCCTCGTGGTACCTTTCGAGAGAACAAGAGACCTCAAATATATTCATGCTATGACACAACTATGAGCCACATCATTGATTCCGAGCCTTCCTGTTATGAGGACGCATATAGCCAACAAGTATGGAGATATTTCATGATGGAGGAGCATCAATCCATCATGAAGAATGATGTGTGGGATATTGTTCTGAGACCTGAGGGGGAAGTCTGTAGTGACTTCAAAATGGATCTACAATATCAAACACATAGTTGACGAGAGCATCGAGAGGCACAAAATGATATTTGTTGCTAGAGGATTATCTCACGTGGAGGGAATAGATTATGATGAGACATTTTCTCTTGTTGCTTGATATACTTCTATGTGGATGATTATTTCCCATGCAACATCCATGGGTTAGAGAGTACATCAAATGGATGTAGAGACAACCTTTCACAATGGAGATATTGAGGAAGAAGTATAAATCGAGAAACCAAATGGTTTCATGATACATGAGAAGGAGTCTCATGTGTGTAGGTTGAAGAAGGCCTTGTATGGACTGAAGTAGCCACCTCGAGCTTGGTATGCGAGGATTGATGGACAATTGATGATTTTTTAGATTCAAGAAAAGTGTTGTCGATCCCAACATGTAATATAAGACTGTTAATGGTGAGTCCTTGATTTTGGTCCTCTACATTCATGATTTAATCCTCACCGGTATCGAGAGAATTATTGTTGAATGCATGTATGCGTTGGCCTCTAAGTTTGAGATGAAGGACCTTGGTACAATGCACTACTTCTTGGGACTAAAGGCGTGGCAGAGAACTGATGAGATATTCTCGAGTTAGGGGAAGTACATAGTTGAGATGTTGAAGAAGTTTGGGATGTTGAACTTGAAGCCCATGGCTACACTAATGTTGAGGAATCTGAAGAAACTAAGTGTGTCTTCTTCCGATTCTGACGAAATTGATCCAAATCTGTACATACAACTGATTGGATCATTGATGTATATGGTTAACACCAAACTAAAAATTTTCTATCTAGTGAGTGCACTTAGCTAGTTTATGAGTCAACCGAGATAGACACACTGGATTGTTGCGAAGAATGTGTTGAGATACCTACGAGGCACATTTGGACATGGTATAAGATATACTTCCAATATTCATATGATATGGAAGGAATATATGGAATCTGATTGGGAAGGGAGGACAATGGACAGAAAGAGCACCTTCCGGTGTTACTTCACTTTGGGATATTCCATGGTTTCCTCGTGTAGCAGGAAATAAAATTTTGTGGCTTTGAGCACAATAGAAGTAGAGTACATTGCATTAAGTATGTCAATCCATGAAGTAGTGTGGCTTCGCAAGCTCCTTGCATATTTATCTGAACATGTGCTGGATTCCACCATTATTCATTATGGTAACCAAAGTTTCGTGAAGATATCAGAGAATCTAGTGTTTCATGACAAATCAAACCACATTGAGATCAAGTACCATTAAATCCGAGACATGTTGTATAGGAAGGAAGTACTGGTGTTGTACCTTCCTATAGATGAGAAGGTTGTTGATTTTCTTACCAAACCAGGACGGAGTTCAAGTACTTCTGTGACAGACTTGGCGTGGAAGAGAATGTCTCTCTCGCTGAGAGGGAGTGTTTATGTTTGCATATTCCTAATATATTCTCCAGATCGTACTCCTCTTTGACTGAGTTGAGTTGATCTATGATGACACTTATCTGAGAAGGGATAAGTGAGACACTTATCCGAGAAGTGATAAGTGTGTTTGTGATTATATCCCAATGTCCCTTGTGGAGAGCACATGAGGAAATGTCCCATGTGAAGAGCACATGAGGACATGTCAAGGGAGTTGACCCTTGACGTCACACACTATGGGAGTTGACCCTAGTGTTTCTAGAGGGAGTAGCCTCTAGAAGTCCACATGGAAGTGCCATGTGTGACAAACATTCTCCAGATCGTAATTCTCTGTGAATTGAGTTGAGTTGATCTATGAGGACACTTATTCGAGAAGAGATAAGTGGGATGCTTATCTGAGTAGGGATAATTGCATTTGGGATTATATCCCAATGTCCCTTGTGAAGAGAACATGAGGACATGTCCCTTGTGGAGATCACATGAGGACATGTCAAGGGAGTTGACCTTGACGTCACACACTATGGGGAGTTGACCCTAAGTGTTCCTAGAGGGACTAGCCTCTAGAATTCCACATGAGAATGCCATGTGTGAAAAACCTTTTGCTACTATGGTGGTTGTATACCATTGGCAGAGACTATGTGTCTTTGGACAGTAGTTGTGTACTACTATGGAAAGATACCTCCCTAGCTAAGAGGGAGTGTTGATGTTTCAACATCGGGTGGACCTTCTCCTAGATTGGGCTGTAGACCAAGGGAGATAGGATACATTTATCATAAAGGTTCACTTGTGGTAAATGGGCCCAGACGTAGTCCTTCCTTGATCATGACAAGGAATAATATGGACTCGAGGTGCTTGAAGTGATTTCCACGTGTCATTTAGCATCAGGCTGACATTCACTCACAAGTGTGTACTTGTGGTGAAAGATCCTGGTGTGGTCTTTGTCCTAGTCATGGTGATTTGAAAAGGAATAATAAAGACTCAATATGTTATATGCTATTACATGCAGACCTAGAGTGAGCCTGCTATTAGAGAGAGATAATTGGATCAGAGGGAGAGTCACATAAGGATTTTCTCCTCAGTTCAGGTGGGAGAGAGACGTCTCCCAAGACTGACAGACAAGTGTCATGAGTCTAGGGTGAAGTTTGTATACTTCAAAGAAAATATTGGCATGCTGTAGAAAATATCCCTCATTGAGAGGGAGTGTTGATGTTTGGACAACATCAGGAAGACATTCTCTTAGAATAATAATTAATAATATAATTATTGATTATTAAATATCATATCTAATAAGTAAATGATAATAATAAATAGTTATTGATTATTCAAGGGACACATCCTCTCATGGATGGTCACCATATGTTCCCTATATACAGAACACTCATAATTGTAATAACATATCAATCATATCTTATATGAAGAAAAACAACAAGTTTTAGATAGACTACAACAAGAGAGGTTGTTGATCAATTTAAAAAAGTGTAGTTTTGTGAAGACATAATTGGTTTATTTGGGCTTTGTGATATCTGGAGAAGGCTTGAAGATGGACCAGGAAAAGGTAGAGGCTATAATAAATTGTCCTACTCCAAAGAATGCTTTTGTGGTAAGAAGTTTCCATGGCTTGGCAAGTTTCTATCGAAAATTCATCAGGAATTTTAGTGGAATATGTGCTCCAATTATAGAAACCATTAAAGGATCCAAACAATCATTTAAATGGACATAAGCAATTGATAAGATTTTTAAATTATTAAAGAAGAAGATAACATAACAACCAATTTTAGCACTGCTCGATTTTAATAAACTCTTTCAAGTTGAATGTGATGCAAGTAGGACTGCAATAGGAGATGTTCTAAGTCAGGAAATTAAACCAATTCTTGTTTTAGTGAGAAATTAAATGAAGAAAAACAAAAATATTCTTCATATGACAAGGAGTTTTATGAAATTATTCAAACACTAAATAAGTGGAGACATTACCTCATGCCAAAGGAATTTGTTCTTTACACCGATAATCATACCTTGTAGTATATTAGCAGCCAAACAAAATTAAAACAGAGACATGTCAAATGGATTGAGTTTTTGTATAATTTCACTTTTGTTAATAAACACATAAGTGGGAAATCAAATAAGGTAGCAGATACATTGAGCAAAGTCAGTTTAATTTTACAAGAGTTTCAAGGAAATGCTGTAGGATTTGATGAGTTGAAAGAGATGTATATTTTAAAGATGCTTATGCCATCTGTTAAAATCCAATAAGAAGAGACACAACTCCATGGTTATATTATATGATTCAAGAAGGTTTATTGTTTAAAGGCAACAAATTATGTATTCCAAGATGTTCAATGAGAGAAAACCTATTGAAGGAAAAGCACAATGGTGTATTAACAAGACATTTTGGACAGGACAAAATATTTCCTCAACTAAGTACATTTTATTTCTGGCCTGACATGCAGATTGATGTCAAGAAATATTTTGAAAGATACAGGGTTTGTTAGTATGCAAAAGGAAGGAGACAAAATACTGGATTGTATCAACCATTGCCAATCCTAGATTGACCATGGGACTCTATAAGTATGGACTTCGTGTTAGGATTTCCAAGAACTCAACAAGGTAATGATTCAATTTATGTGGTTGTTGATAGATTCTAAAAAATGACACATTTTATAGCTTGTAATAAGACCAATGATGCAACTCACATTGCAGATTTTTTCTTTAAAGAAGCTGTTAGGTTGCATGATTGCCAAAAAGTATTGTTTCTGATAGAGACAAAAAAATTGTGGGTAATTTTTGGAGAACTTTGTGGAAAATATTAGTGACCAATCTCAATTTTAGTTCAACATACCACCCAAAAATTGATGGGAAAACAAAGGTGGTAAATAGAAGTTTGGAAAATATTTTGAGATGTATGGTAAGTGAGCATCCCAAACAGTGGGATCATGTACTTGCAAAAGAAGAGTTTTCATATAATGTTTCACCTAATAGAAGCACAAGATTAAGTCCATTTCAGATTTTTTATGGAATCCATCCTAGAGGAATTTATGGGTTAAGGAATCTAGGAAAACAAGAAATTATAAGTGCCGATAGTGAATATTTTGTAGTAAGCATGCATGAATTGCAGGAAAGGGTCAAACAACAATTACATGATAATGACAACAAGTACAAACAAAAGGAAAATTTGAAGAGAATACAAATGAATTTTGAATTTGGAGACTTGGTCATGGCACACCTAAAAACAGAAAGGTTTCCTAGGGGGGAATATAACAAATTAAAAATTAAAAAGATTGGGCGATGTAAAGTCTTAAGAAATTTTTCCTCAAATGCTTAGGAAATAGTACTTCCAAGTAACCTTGGAATTTCCTCAATTTTTAATGTATCAGATTTATACCCTTTCAAGGAACCAATATATAATTTCATAGATTCACTTGATAGTGAGAATATTCATACCATTGAATGGGAGAAACAACTACCTATAGCACAACAAAAGAAAATTGAATCTATTTTGGACCAAAAGGTAGTAAAGAAGAAAATGGGTAAGGAGTACTTTCAATACTTGATCAAATGGAAAGGGAAACCACTTGAAAATTCCACGTGGATGAAAAAAACAAAAATATATAAGTATGGTACAAGTATTGAACTAATACTACAACAAGCCCAAGAACAAGTCTTTTCTTCCTCGAGAGTTTGATGCAAGAGCATATTCTACAACAATGTATTATTTGACCTCTAAGGTCTTAGGAACTTTATGAGAGGAAGTTGGTTTCCTAATTGTAATTGTTTTTAATTATTTGTAATAGTCTAGGGTGTTCAAGAAGAATGGAGTTTTTCCACGAATGTAATAGGATATGGAAGAGTTAGACAAATTGGGAACATGTTTGGATCAAATCCTATCTTTCAGAATCATAATTAGGTTGTTGTAATTTAAATGTAGTCTTTGTGTAATTTTGGTAAGAACTAGTCCTATCTCTGTGGATTGGATCGATCTAGTCCTTATTGTATTAAAATATTGATAGGCGAGACCAGAGGTGTGTGTGAGTGTGTGGAATGAGTGCAGAGTGAGTGTGTGAAGTGTGCAAGAAGCTAKATGGAATTGAGCTTCATGTTGTAATCATATTCCTTCATATGTTGGATAMAATATTGTTTCTRAGAACTAYRCCTCTGTACAATTGAGTAAATTCTAAGTGTAAATTGTTTGGATAATTGTGGTTKCATGTAAGTGGTGAATTGTTTTGTGAATGAAGGAGAAAGGATCTCATGCAGAGATATTCCAAATATGAACCAAACCTTATCTAAATCCCTATGTATTCATGTTTTGAGGCATGGACGGTCAGGATCAAATTGGGAGGATTATATGAATGGTCCACAACATTTCGGTGCATAAACATTTTCTCGTCGCTTGAATAGGCCCGAAATACTGAAGTCCTGAGGTATGACACCTGTTGCATAAGGGGAATGGAGAATGGAATTGTTATAAGGAGGATAACGATCCATCGTTGATCATGATAGGATTGACGGTGATCAATATATAATTGATATCATCGAAATATTAAAAGGGAACCCACAAGTCAAGATCTAACTGTTAATTGGAGTGGTAGAATGACGGTGTAAGATTAGCACGTATCAACAAGGTATTTGGAGGTTAACAAAAGGAGGTCCGAGATCCCGTGGTCTGGTGGCCCAAAATATGTGGCATCCATTTATTCGTCAATGTGGTTCCACACGTAGTTCCAACGTGGCCCACATAGAAAAGGTTGGACAATTGAGATTAAATCTTCGAACCTGAAGAACAATGGCCCTCATCATAGCTGATGCAGCCATCAATGAGTTTTGGTGTTGGAGGTTCTAAAAATTCCTAACATCCCAACACTGAGATATGTCAGGCTGATGTCAAGTTTCGTGGTGGCCCACAATTTGTATTGAGTTTTGATTAAGAGAAATCAACGACCTTGAAAGGATCCAAGATCCAGATCAACTGCCCAGATTGATCGCGTACCTCCACGCATAAGCCTATGGTCATTAGCATATGGAAATATGATAAAAGAAGTTTAGGGTCCAAAATTAAACCCTCGGTTCCATCATAGGGTTGCATAGCGAAGGAAAAGAACTTGCTCCTGTTCGAGGTAATTTTGAATTATTTCTTTTAATTTGAATTCTTGCTTAAGTAAACAAAATTCTAAGAAATATTGGAGTTTAGAGAGAGAACCAATGTGGATTGGTTGTCAGACTCAAACTGATTGTATCCCTATATAAGAAATCTTTTTCTTTCTCATTTTATATACAATGCAAAGAACTCTTTTGAGTTTTCTCGGTTTCTTTATGTGCTCGATTTTTGTATTATCGTATTAGAGCCTAGTTATAGAATCCGTATCAAGAATCTCGGGCCTTTGAAAGAAAAGGTTTCCACTCTTGAAAATTTATTAGTCTGGGTGCAATAAAGTTTGTGTGAGCATGAATACCTAGGTATTGATGCCTACAAAGACAGATCGAGGGATCGCAAGCGTAGCACATTGAAGAACCAAAAGGGTTTCATTGAAGCCAAGTATTGTTTCATTTTTTTTTGAAGCAAGGTCAATTATTTATTTTTTAATTTTCAGCCACCATACAATGATTTTCCAGTCACTATTTTCAGCCATCAATTCCATAGGTTGTATGGAATAGTCATATGGTACAACTATGCATTTGTATGGAATCCGTATAGTCATACGAAATCATATGGACTTGTACCAAATTTCTCAGAAAAGTGCATCAAATATTGAGTCACGACCCAAAATATCGTCTTTCTCAGTTTCCTTGACAATATAGATGAATTGGAAGAAGATTGACGCTGCTTTATTTCCTATATTGGTGCCAAGATTTGCAGATATCGAAGTTTTAGCTGATGATTTATTATTTTTCAGTAGATCCAAGGAGAAATTGATTTTTTTGTGTGCTGGT
>JASDQU010881585.1:1216-13212 GCA_032191745.1 Picea mariana | reverse complement strand
TTTTGTACTAAACATAGGATCCAAAGAAAGTATACTACACCCTACACTCCATAACAAAATGGAGTAGTTGAGAGGTGAAACTGTACTATCATAGAGATGGCTAGGTGTACATTGCATAATAGATCTGTTCCAGACATGTTTTGGATTGAGGAAATATTCAAAAAAGTATACCTTCTAATTATATCTCTCACAATAGCGGTGAAGTAGAAGACCTAGAGGAAGCATGGTTTGGAAGAAAGTCCATAGTAAGTCATATAAAAGTATTTGGTTCAATTGACTACACTTGGATTCCATCTGAAAAGAGAACCAAGTTAGATCCAAAGATAAAGAAGTTGATGATTACAGGGTACGACGACACTCATAAGGATTATAGGTTGGTTGATACTGACACTGATATGGTGAGCTTCAATAAAAATGTTTTTGTTGATGAGGAAGTTGGAAAATTCCAAACTTCTCCTGAGTTCCAAATTACTTAGAAGCCAGAAGTGGCTGAGGATTTAAGTGTCAAGCTTTAGGTAGCTCCACTTGAAGGGGGGGATCATTTCAAGAACGAGGAGTCTCCTAGACCAGTAATTTATGATTTAGATACATGTGGCTGAAGTCATGGTGGAAATATCGACTTGGATGTGGAAGATCCCAAGAAGAGACCCAAGTGGTGGCACAACACCATTGGATAAGTTCATATAGAAGAAATGATCGAGGGAGGATCATCAAGAAGAAAGAGAAAACAAACAAAAAACACAATAAAATTTTCTCTTATGGACAATATTAAGGAAATCTATAAGCCACAAATGTTCAAGGAATCACAAGGGAGACCTAAATGGGAAAAGGCTATGGCAATTGAACATGAGAGTTTAATGAAAAATCAGATTTTAGATCTCACACCACTTCCATCAAGGAAGAAACCCATTGGCTACAAATGGGTGTACACAGTCAAGTAAAAAGAATATGGTACACTTGATAAGTACAAAGCATGATTGATTTCAAAAGGGTTCTCTCCGTGAGAGGGAATTGATTATAAGGATGCCTTTGGTCCTACAACAAAGATGAGAACGATTCGTCTCGTTCTAGCCATGGAAACACATAATGACTGGAAGGTCCATTAGATGGATGTGAAGAGTGCCTTCCACAATGGATATTTGGAGGAATAGGTAAACATGTATCAACCACATGGTTTTTAGGTTTCAAGGAAGGAACATTTGGTCTTCATACTGAAGAAGGTTCTCTATGGTATGAAATAGGCACCTAGGGCATGGTACATAAAGATTGATAGGTATTTGGATGAACAAGGGTTCCAATAGATTCCTTCAAATTCCAACATGTATGTCAAAAGAGTTTGTAATGATATCATCCTTATGGTCATATATGCAGATGATATCATTATTACAGGTAGTGAGGCAAGTGTAATGACATATATTAAATTCAATATGAGCAAATCTTTTGACATGAAAGATCTAGGATTCCTTGACAAATCTAGGCCTCCTACACTACTTTCTGGGTGTAGAAGTTTGGAAAACATGTAGCAACATTTTTGTCTCACAAAAAAATATGTTAGGAGTTTGTTGGACAAGTTCGTAATGAAATATTGCAAAATATTATCTACACCTATGGATAAAGGGTTGAAACTTTCAACTAAAACTGACTCTAAGGAAGTTAATGAGTCAATATACATGCAACTAGTTGGTAGCTTGATATATATTACGACCACTAGACCTGATTTGAGTTTCGTTGTGAGCTTCATTTCTAGATTCATGACAATGCCAAAGGTATAGAAATGGAAAACAATGATGTGAGTGCTGAGATATGTGAAAGGGGCACTTAACTTTGGCATTCTATACAACGAAAGAAAAGACCCTAAGTTGTGTGGGTATATAGATTCAGATTGGGAAAGTTATATTAATGAAAAAAAATCCACTTCTGGATATGTTTTCAACCTCTACATGGGTGTAGTCACATGGACCAACAAGAAGCAACGTGTAGTATTGATCCGAAATCAGATCTAGAAGCCTGACAGGGTTTAAAAATGCTCAAAAATGAAAGTTCTCATAATGCGACGAAACTAGTGCCATTGCGTCCGTCTCATCTTCCTGATTCTGGAAATATATTTACTTCGTCAAACGGGCTCCGTATGAGCAAGATATCGCGTTCTGTCCGAAAAGTCAAATAGGCAAAAAAAGGGGATGACTGTACAGTCCATACAGTCTGACGTGGCATCTTCTGGAGACAACACGTGGCAGCCTTGGGTGACGACACGTGGCAGAGCGTGGTATGCTGATTTGGCATACGGATGGACCTATCCAGAGGTGACACATGTCACCACTATAAGGGTGACACGTGGCATGGATGACGTCAACAGCTGACGTGATGTGGCAAGGTGACATGGCAATACGACTTTGACATGTGGCAGGCACGTGGTCCAATCAACAATCAACACATGGCATATTTTGGTTGGTTGTTGAGGTTCCACATGGCCCAGTCATGGGCTGCCACGTGGCACCCCGTGATTGGCTGTTGGTTTTGGTTTAAAAGTTATATGGCTTGGCCGGGGGTCAAACCCGCGACCTCCTGTACGGGCAACGGACTGGCAGGGCTGGGCTAACCTCCCGCCTAGCCAGTGGTTCTTGTTAACCATGTGGCGCATAATTTATTTATGTTTGAGTCAAAGCTTAAGCGGCGGGGGGAAAGGGCCGGGGCTTAGCCCCAGCCCTCGAGACACACCATATAGCCACACCATGTAACCGAGAGTAACCGACATGGGAGCGCAGGGATGTATGGATAGGGGTCCAGCCCCCGGTCCCCGGGCGGTCCCATATGACCCGGGATCGATACCTATATAAAATGTGCGCGGTTACAACAGTTAGGCCCGTGGCCCTATACAAACGCCAAGAGACCAGGGGCCAGCGCTATAGTGACAACGTTCGGCCACATGGGCCGTCCCATATGACCAGGGTGCGCGCCAAAAGGGGGCTGCACCCAATTTTTGTTAAAAATGGGTTTTATGCCTAAGTTGTGGATTTAATATGGATTATATGCCTGATTTGTATTGATTTTCTCCATTTTTGGGAGATATTGGGCATTTTTGGAGCCCAAATTTTGGGAGGAAGTTGGAGATGAGCAACCAAATTCAGATCTATATAAACCAGGCCTGTTTGAGGCCATGAGGGGGTAGTCAGAGTAGAGTTATGCTGAAGGGAAGCCAAGCCAAATCTATTTTGTTGCAGGGAAGATTTTGAGGAGAAGACGCTGTCGGGCCATTTCTGGGAGCTCCGGACGTCCGTTTTGCATGCCGCTTTCTTTGTAGGGTTCTTGAGATCTGGAAGAACATGACCAGATTAGTATTGTATCCATTTGGAATTGTAACAATGTAATTTTTAGCTTTTGAACATAAATAAAGAAGCCTCCCCCACAGAGACAAAAGGCCCGAAGACGTAGGCAAAGTTGTGCCGAACTCCGTTATCAATCTGCATGTTATGGTTTATTGTCTATTATTTCATTTCAGATCTGCATATGTGTATATGACTGTTATAATTCCTCTTCTTTCCTCATTCTTTCACTAAGTTTTCTCAAATGGTTAATTAACGCATGCAAAATTAAAACTCAACCATAGTCATTAAAAGATCCTACGGATCAAGTGGTATCAGAGCTAGTTGACGTTTGGATTTGAGTTTTGCATGTTAACCAAGGAAAAGCTACAACGTGGTGAAGGCGAGCTTGTTATAGAGAATCCATTAATTGGATTGAGAAAAAGAGCTTCTCACAACGAGAAGATGGCATCGGAAGAAGGAATTTCTCAAGATGAGAAAGAATTCCGGAAAACATTCCATGCTATGTCGGAGATGGTGAAAGTTTTGTATGAAGATTATTTAGAACAGAAGCGACCAATTTTGGTTAATTCTTCAAAGGGAAAAAGTGAAGAGGAAGAGGACCATCCTCAGATTCCTCCTTCACCTCCATCAATACCTCCTTCTTCTCCTTCTTCTTCAAGTTCAAGTTCTAAATCTAATGAGAAGAAAAATGTTCATAAGAATAAACATGAAATGCCATTGTTAAAACTTGATGTAAAATTTGAGTTGCCCATATATGATGGTGAAGTAAATGCAGAAAAACTCGATAATTGGATCAGGCAGATGGAGGTATACTGCAGTGTGCAACAGATCAAGGATGAGGCCACACAAATTAAGTTGGCATCTTTGAGGCTTGCAGGTACAACTCTTATCTGGTGGCAAAGCAAGCTACAAAAAGGAACACAACATGTGGGTAATGTATTTCCATCATGGAAGAGTTTCATTTCTGCACTTAGGAAACAATTCTATCCTTTGGGTTATAAAGAAAAAGAAATCATTGAATGGAAATCTTTAAAACTAAGAAAAGGACAAACAGTGCAAGAATATACAGATGGATTTAGAAAAATGGCATTAATGTTAGATATTCCTTTGCAAACATAAGAAACCCTTATGAAGTATATAGGAGGTTTTCCTGCGCATATTAGAAACACTGTTTTCATGTTTGGACCCACTAACCTTGATGAGGTTTCTGTTCAAGCTACGTATATTGAAGCAGGGAAAGCAGGTGTGTCAGGGGAATCATCATTTTCAAAGAAAGAAGACAAGAGGAAAAGGCATGGCAAGAATACAAATGCTGTGATAAAGAAGGAAGGAAAACCCTATTGCAAGCATTGCAAGAAAGAGGGACATGATGAGGACAGATGTTGGAAGTTGCATCCCGAGAAGAGGCCAAAGTGGTTCAAAGAAAAGAAGGGAGCGCAAACAGTGGCAACGACATCTAAACCCACAGACTTGGGATCGGATTCAGGTGATGAGTCAAAGATTTCATTGGTTGGTATGACAGGTAAATTTGGTGAAGATGTTGATTGTAGAAACAACTTGTTTCATATAAGGGTAATCATGCGACACACTAAAATAGACACATTAATCGACAGTGGATGTCAATCTAATCTAATCTCAGAAGAATTGGTTAAGCAATTGGGATTAAAAACACAAAATCATCATAAGCCTTACACACTTAAATGGATAAACAATCATCATCAGATGCACATAACAAAGCAGTGCACAATCAAATTTGCAATTTCATCTAAGTATGTGGACGAAGTAACATGTGATGTAGTGTCGTTAAGAGAATGTGGAATGGTCTTAGGTAGCCTATATTTATATGATCATAAGACAATCTTCTACATGACAAAGATTCAATATCAATTCACTAAAGCAGGTCATGATTATGTGGTTCATGCTCATCGTGTTAAAGCAAATAAAACACTTCAAACAATGGAACAGTTAACGAAGGCAGTGCAAGCAAGAAACAAACCAATAATTGTTTCAAATGAAGTAATTGATCTTAAGCAAGAACAAGACATGGTTGTTGAATGGAAAATCAATCATAAGTTGCTTCAATATAAGCTCATGTCGTGCAAATAGTTCAAGTATATCAGCTCATTTGCAGTCGTNTCTAAGTATGTGGATGAAGTAACATGTGATGTAGTGTCGTTAAGAGAATGTGGAATGGTCTTAGGTAGCCTATATTTATATGATCATAAGGCAATCTTCTACATGACAAAGAATCAATATCAATTCACTAAAGCAGGTCATGATTATGTGGTTCATGCTCATCGTGTTAAAGCAAATAAAACACTTCAAACAATGGAACAGTTAACGAAGGCAGTGCAAGCAAGAAACCAACCAATAATTGTTTCAAATGAAGTAATTGATCTTAAGCAAGAACAAGACATGGTTGTTGAATGGAAAATAAATCATAAGTTGCTTCAAGATAAGCTCATGTCGTGCAAATACTTCAAGTATATCAGCTCATTTGCAGTCGTCTTTTTGATGCTGTCATTAGCAATGTTTTCTACATGGATGATAGTGGCTTCAGTAAGATGTAACAGGGTTCAAATGGATAACAGTATACTGTCAGTTGTCATGATTGTGTTACAGTTGATCTTGATGAGACAGGTGCACATGACAGAGTTCAGAGACAAAGCACAAGTCGGGTGGCCTATCCCGAGCTTGTTGACTGGTCAGTAACCTTTTGGGGACCAAAAGGTCTTTTTGTGGGGAGGTGTGATCCGAAATCAGATCTAGAAGCCTGACAGGGTTTAAAAATGCTCAAAAATGAAAGTGCTCGGAATGCGAAGAAACTAGTTTCATTGCGTCCGTCTCGTCTTCCTGATTCCGGCGGTATATTTATTTTATCAAACAGGCTCCGTATGAGCAAGATATCGCGTTCTGTCCGAAAAGTCAAACAGGCAAAAAAGGGGGACGACTGTACAGTCCGTACAGGATGACGTGGCATCTCCTGAAGGCGACACGTGGTAGCTTCTGGAGATGACACATGGCAGCCTTGGGTGACAACACATGGTAGAGCGTGGTATTTTGATTTGGCATATGGATGGACCTATTCAAAGGTGACACATGTCACCATTGTAAGGGTGACACGTGGCACGGATGACGCCAGCAACTGACGTGATGTGGCAAGGTGACATGGCAGTATGACTTTGACATGTGACAGGCACGTGGTCCAATCAGTAATCGACATGTGGTGTATTTTGGTTGGTTGTTGAGGTGCCACGTGGCCCAGTCATGGGATGCCATGTGGCACCCCGTGATTGGCTGTTGGTTTTGGTTTAAAAGTTATATGGCTTGGCCGGGGATCGAACCCGCGACCTCTTGTATGGGCAACGGACTGGTAGGGTTGGGCTAACCGCCTGCCCGACCGGTGGTTCTTGTTAACCATGTGGCGCATAATTTATTTATGTTTGAGTCAAAGCTTAAGCAGCGGGGGGAAAGGGCCGGGGCTTAGCACCATCCCTCGGCGCACACCATATAGCCACACCATGTAACCGGGAGTAACCGACATGGGAGCACGGGGATGTATGGATAGGGTTCCAGCCCCTGATCCCTGGGTGGTCCCATATAACCCGGGATCGATACCCTATATAAAATGTGTGCGGTTACAATAGTTAGGCCCGTGGCCCTATACAAACGTCAAGAGACCAGGGGCCAGCGCTATAGTGAAAACGTTCGGCCACATGGGCCATCCCATATGACCAGGGCACGCGCCAAAAGGGGGATGCACCCTATTTTTGTTAAAAATGGGTTTTATTCCTAAGTTGTGGATTTAATATGGATTATATGCCTGATTTGTATTGATTTTCTCCATTTTTGGGAGATATTGGGCATTTTTGGAGCCCAAATTTTGGGAGGAAGTTGGAGATGAGCAACCAACTTCAGATCTATATAAACTAGGCCTGTTTGAGGCCATGAGGGGGCATTCAGAGCAGAGTTATGCTGAAGGGAAGCCAAGCCAAAGCTATTTTGTTGCAGGGAAGATTTTGAGGAGCAGACACTGTCGGGCCATTTCTGGGAGCTCCGGACGTCTGTTTTGCATGCCGTTTTCTTTGCAGGGTTCTTGAGATCTGGAAGAATATGACCAGATCAGTCTTGTAGCCATTTGGAATTGCAGCGATGTAATTTTGAGCTTTTGAACATAAATAAAGAAGCCTCCCCCACAGAGACAAAAGGCCCGGAGACGTAGGCAAAGTTGTGCCGAACTCCGTTATCAATCTGCGTGTTATGGTTTGCTGTCTATTATTTCATTTCAGATCTGCATATGTGTATATGACTATTATAATTCCTCTTCTTTCTTCATTCTTTCACTAAGTTTTCTCAAATGGTTAATTAACGCATGCAAAATTAAAACTCAACCATAGTCATTAAAAGATCCTACGGATCAAGTATCCCTTTCACCAATAGAAGAAGAATATCAAGGATAAGTGAAAGGAGTAGGTGAGGCAGTTTGTCTCAATAGGATGCTTTTAGATATGCAAATGAAAAAAATAGAGATAACATCCCTGTTATGTGACAACCAAGCGGTGGTGAAACTTGCCAAGAATCCAATATCCCATGAGCATACCAAACATGTTGAGGTACATTGCCACTTCATCAGGCAACTTGTAGAAGATGATTATCGAGTTGTAGTATTTCCCTACAGAGGATCAACCTGCAAACATTCTCACCGAGGCTTTAGGTCTTGAAAACTATGTTAAATTCCAAGATAAGCTTGGTGTAGTTAGTAGATTGACCATTAAGGGAGGGTGTTAAAAAAATGTTAGTTTATAATAGTCAATTACATATTAGACTTAGGTATTAATAAAGTCAATTCAACTTTAGGTTAGTTTAGGTTTTTATGTATTATTTCACTTTATCAGTTTATCCCACATTCATAAAGTGGATTGACTTGACTTGATTGTAGCCCTATATAAGAAAGCTTTCACTTTCTCATTTTATATACAATATGGAGAACTCTTTCGAGTTATCTTGGTTTCTTTATGTGCTCGATTTTTATAATAAATCATTCACTAGATCCATTTCGTATCAATACCTTGACCCAATTTTCCCTACCACAGACCATTGATGTCACTTTGAAACACAATGTTTTCCACTAGTTTAAAGTTGAGAATACCTACACGAATTTTATAGTTCATGATGAATCTGACATAATTTTCCAACGATTATTTTGTGGGTGTAGTGATTTGGATTGGATATTTTGGTACCTTTGGTTCTTTCTCTTAGTGATGGTTAGTTTGGCAAGGTTTATTCTCTCATTGACACATATGATTAGGATCTCCCTATGTAATGTTACATTTGAACCTTTCTCCCCTTGAAATCATCATAGGATCTACCCTATCGGACTTTGGTGTGTCAACACAACTTGTTTCCTCACCTTTGCACACATTTGATCATAGAGCGTCCCCATGTTTCCTTTTGAGTTTTTTCTATGGATTGGGAGTTCATTTAGATTGAGTTTTCATTATGAGTCACATTCTCCTTTTTTATCTATGTCTGGTCTTACCCATAATGGATTTGACCCTTGCATATGGTTGTTTTTCGCCACATTGTTTTTTTTTTTTCTCGTTTCCATTCATTGCTTGCTACTTTTTGTCTTTGCTGCATTAACTATGTGTAAACCACCACCATTTTGGAGGGGGAATTTGGTTGGGTGTTGATTAATTGTGTTTATTTTTCATTACTTTGATTGCTTTTTCCTCATATGGTTTCTTKCAATGTGAGCACCCACCGACTCTCTTGATTCTTTCATTCTTTAAACAATGGGAAAATCCAAAAGAAATCATTGAAGACAATAATTGTGGAAAGAATGAACTTTAATGAGTTCAATCATTACCCAATTCRTTAAGTCCCTATGATTCTTATTTGGGTATCCATTGGTGTTGCCTTGACTGAAGCCTTTGTGTAGATTGAATTGATATGTTATCCCATGCACCCAGTGAAGAGGAGCACATAACATAGGGAAAATCAATGCTTGACGAGAAGACAACCCAAGGAAAAGGGTGTAATCCAAGGAGAGAAGAAAAATATTTGTATAATATTGTCTATTGTATGGATATGTGTGCAAATTTAGTTATTATTTTGTTATTGAGATGACGAGGTTAAACATAACTGTGCCTCTCACCCTTGTACAAATATATTAATACATTTGTTAATACAATCTTTGTACCATAGTAGTTGTGTTGAACATACTCCCTTCTTATTTTCGGAGTGTGTTGTGTACACTGGTCTATTTATCAATATGTTCACTATCTCATTTCACATCAATTGTTATTAGAGCATCCACCCTTGGCTTTTGCATCCTCCTTCCGCATCATGAAGCGACCCTCCCACCCTTACATTTGTGTATATATTTTCTATCCTCCTCAGAGGTCTAACTTTAATTCCATAGCATCACTATCCTCTTTAGGCATCAAGTTTAGCACCTTAGAAACACTATTGTAGCTTGTGCTCCCTCCTTGATACTTTCTTGTAGGATTTCCCTTCACTGTTCTACACTATATTCATGGTTTTATTTCCTCCACGCTTCCAAATAGAAGATGGATAGTTCCTTCCCAATTTCTCCTACAACTGGTCACTTAGGACACATATACCTTCGATGCTCAACAATGAAGAGATCGAATCATAGAGACTTTGGATAAGGGGATGACTATTGGATATGTGTTGTATCTTATGCAGGTAAATTTAGTCACATCCTAATGGGTGTTTGGGGGAAACCCACCTCATGGGTTAGGGGGAGGGGGGAATGGGGTGATAGCAAGCCCCTTAGGATATTTTTTTTTGGGATCTATTATATATTATTTTCAACCAATGGTTTTTCGTCCCATTCTAAGCAAATTCCGATTAAGAAATTAGGGTTGTAATCTAATTCGGGTTAACAGATTAGGCTTTTGGATGATGTGGATTACTTAAATATTATATTATTAATGGTGAAATTAATACAATGAGATGGAGAGAGGTGCAATTTTTTAGTTAGACTAGTGTTTTTTTTTTTTATTTTTTATTTTATTTTTTCGGTTAAGGGTTTATAGCGTAAATCTTGTGTATACTATGCGAATGTGCCATGTTATTATTATGTTTTAGATTATGTTAGTATTTATTTTCTTGTACAAGTTTATCAAACTTTTCATTTGGTATTAGAGCGAGATTATTGGCTTCAGGGGAGCACTTTTGTTGCTAGGGTTTAATTCATTTTGTAAAGAGTAAATGTATCTTGGGTTTATGATAACCTGTTCTTGAGTGGGAGCATTGTGTAGTGAATTTTGTGTAAAGAAAAATGACAAGCAATTTAAGAATATAAATAGAGAAGTTTAATGTTTATAGATTCAAGTTACGATAGCTAAATATGGAAGATATTCTTGTAGACAAAGAACAATGGGCCACAATGGATTCAGGTACAAAACCTACTAGTATATCAAAAGAATATTAGGAAAAATTGAATATGAAGGCGAGAAATATGATTTGACTTTGCCTCTTATATTCAATGTTGTTGAATATCTCTGGATAAGAAAATGTGAAGAAGTTGTGGAATAAGTTAGGGAATTTGTATCAGTGAAAGTCCTTGGTAAACAAGTTTCTTCATTGAAAGATGATGTATCATCTTAGGATGGATGATGGCGACTCTATGATGGAGGCATTTGAATTGCTTTAATACTATGGTAAGTTAAATTGTCTCCCTTGATATTAAGATGGAGGACGAAGATACGTGTATTAMTTTTTTTTTTTGGTTAGACTCTTGAGATAATATGATTGTGGAAATTTGTTATGAACATAAATAACATGAATATATAAAAAATAATATAAATAATAAATAAATAATAATAATAATAATAATTAATGAAGAGACATAATGAAAATATGTGTTTTATAAAAAATACATGACTATTAATGAAAGGGAACTCCATCTAGATATATAAAATGTGCCCTCAGTTGTAATCTATCATCTCATCTGTTTTTATTTTTTTAAATTCACAATGAAATAAATTTTATTTGTAGTGGAAATGTTAGACTTCAAATGGCCAAATACCAGACCTTCAGAGAAACTTGAACAAAATTGGATTGGCCAAAATCCAGATTAGACAAAGTCTGAATAAGTATGGCCAATGGTTGGAATTAGACTCAACTCTGATACCAATGTGGTGAACCAAATTTGGCTCACGAGATAAATATAAAAAATACTTGGAACACAATGTAGAAATACACACACACACACCCACACCCACACATATTTTCATTATGTCTCTTAATTAATTATTATTATTATTATTTATTAGTTATATTATCTTATATATTCATGTTATTTATGTTCATAACAAGGGGAGAGAGAGAGGGAGGAGGGGGGTAGAGAGAGTGTTTGAGATGGGGAGAGATCATGACAAAGATCGGGGTAGAGAGAGAGAGTGTGTGAGAGGGAGGGAGAGGGAGACATAGAGGGGGAGTAGAGAGAAGGAGAGGGAGAGGAATGGGGGGAGAGAAAAGGAGACATAGAAGGGTGGTAGAGAGATAGAGTGAGAGGAATAGGGCGAGACAAAAGGAGACAAAGAGGGAGGGGATGGGTATAGATAGAAACAGAGGAAAAGAGAGAGTGTGAGACTGAGAATAACAATGAGGAGACAAAGGGTGGGAGAGAGGTGGAAG
>JASDQU010881584.1:93521-109420 GCA_032191745.1 Picea mariana | reverse complement strand
CCACATGCATTTAAACAAATAAACACATTTAAGCTCAGAGTAAAACATATTATTTACTGCTATAATTAACAATCAATAATGTTTCATATTAATTCATATACACAGCGGAAATCATGATAACATAAGAAACACAATCATGCAAAACATGATTAAAGCATAATCAAATACTTATCTTTTAGCAGTGGTAGATTCCACCAACCAAGTGCATGCCTTCCACGAAACCCCAGCCTTAGACTGCACTACTCATCAACTCAGTAGTGGGTCACCCCCGAGCTGGGACTAAGCTCCACCCCAAGGCAAGGAATCCTCGGCTAGGCTGAGGTTACAGGGAAAGCAACACACAACCACAAGGAAGGGAATTCTCTCCCAGAAACCTCTCACACTCACTGCCCACAGACCCTCATTCCCCACATTCTTGTTCCACCCCAGGAGTATACACCTTCTCTGTCACCTGGACAGTCCTTCGGCTGCTAACCTCCCTTGCCTTGGGTTACAGCAATAGATCGAACCGGAAGTCTCTAGGCTCTGTGGTAGCTACAAGGTTCCTTCCAGGAGTCCTCTCCTTCCTCCGCACACTCTCTCACCTGGAGAGAAGCACTCATAGGCCAACAAGCCACACGAAGTCCAGTACTGTGTGGTCACAACAACCCACGGGAAAAACAGACACATGCTTTCCCAACTGGTTCAGCAATCACATAATGGTCTCAAGGTCACGGCTTCGGGATAGGGCTTCACGCACAGGCTCCATTTTCGGACAGAGGATACACATGGATTCTCTAGACGAACATGGGATTCTCAACTCTTAGGAATGCACGAGGATTTCTCTGAAGGGGTCGGGTCACTCGTACTATCCAGAGCTTCGTACACGTTCAGGAAGATGAGTAGAATGGAGGAGGAACCCCCATCACGTCTCATCTTCACCATTTTATTTGCATGGGTCAGGGATGACACTTGTCGCCCTATAAACTGCATGCGCTTACCCAGCATGCATCACCTTCCCTTGGTTAGGAACTTAGGATTAAACATAAAATGCACATATTCTTTTGAAATAATAATAAAATATTATTTCCAGGCTTAAGCCCCCTAGGATCAACACTTAGCCCCTTTTTCCCACCTTCCAGCCCCTAATTCCTTGCCCTCTCTATGGATGCTTAGCCCTCCTTCACTCATTCATTGTGGTCGGTCTGCACATGGCGGTGTTTATATTTTATTAATTGTTCTGCATGATTACATATACAGCAATAGGCTCCTGGCCTTCAACACTTAGGTTCCCTGGCCTAACAAACACATAAGCCACCAACTTATCATAACTTGGCTCACTAGCCTATAAAACATAATTAGAATTCCTTTCAGAACATGGTTTACAACAGGGCTCGGCCTTGGGGACACTACATTTCCATTCCATTTCAAGGACGTGCCATGCCATTGTCATGTATTTCCATTCCTTGACATGCCATGCCATTTCCATGTCATTTCCATTCCATCCCATGCCATGCCATTTCCATGCCTTGCCAAGCCATGCCATGCCATTTCCATGCCTTGCCAAGCCATGCCATGGCATGCCATTGTAATTTCCATGTCATGTCATTGTCATGTATCTTTCCATGTCTTGTCATGTAGTTACTCATTTTAACCTATATAACAATAAATATAACATTCCATAAAATTATGCAAGGAAAAATTCAAATCAAAATGTGGATTGAAATGAAACAAGAATAAAAAAAATGAAACATTGTCATGCCATTTCCATGCCTCACAATTAAACCCTTGGAATACACCTTGACACATTTTATTTCATTTATTTCATAATTTTCATCCCCTTAGGGATTTATGTCTTGAATATTGTAGGGTTGACATGTATCATCTTGGATTTCAACATGCATTTGTTATATAAACCCTAGTTTAAGATTGCATTTTTAGCCCCCTTTCATTTAATGATTACTTGTTTTAAGGGATGTAATATGTGTCCTTGTATTTCCTTTCCTTGGCTTTCCTTGTCATCCCATGCCTTGCATTTCTTTTCCTTTCCATGCCATGCCTTTTCATGACATACCTTGCCATGCCATTCCTTGTCTTGCATTGCATTTCCTTTCCTTGCCATGCCATTCCTCCTTCAAATGTTTTAATTGTGGAAATATAGGTCACTTTGCATCTAAGTGTCCACACAAGAAGTAGGATCAGAATTCTGAAGGTGAAAAGAATTTCAAACCCAAGAGATTTGGTAAAAATAAAATTTTATGTGTAAACAATTATCACTCTTCAGAAGACATAGATAATGACTCCTCATGTGAAGATAAGGTTAATGACTTTATTCTTATGGCCCAAGAGGATTATGATAATAAAATCACAGGAAATAATGTTGACGATGAAGAATTTGTGGTTGACCAGGAAGAAGAACTGATCAGTGCTCTAAAAGAAATTGCTAACTCAGATCTAAGAAGAAAAAGAAAAAACAATTGCTGATACAGTTTGAGAAAGACAATAAAGAACCTAATGAATCCTTTCCCCTGATAAAAGTGGAATTAGAAGAGGAAAAGAAAATAGAGGACATTATGAAACAACCGTTATCATAAAAGAAGGCAAGATGTGAATCCTTGGAAGAAGAGTTAGTAAAAACCAGAAAAGAGATGGAGAAGTTTAAAACATTGTATATTCAAAACCTTCCAAGCATTAAAGCCACAATACAACTAAATGACATTTTGAGCAAACAAATATCTCCGTTGTTGAATATTGGTTTAGGTTATGTAAATGGTTCAAGAAACAAACAACGAGAAAGCAAAGAGCCAATAAATATGATCAAGTTCCAAGTCAGTAGACAATCAGACCATGAGAGTACTCTTTCACCTAAATATAATAAAGACAAGATGACCCCTGATCAGAAACAAAGAGATCAGAAGATGGAGCAACAAATGCCAAGAAGAAGGCCATCCTTTAGGTACCAAAATTTCTTACATGGCTATTGTTTTTACTATTCTAATTTTTGTCATAAGATTGTAAATTGTCAAATTAAGTTTAGAGACATGCAATCGAGGAGGTCAAGAAATAGACAATATTTACAACATAGAACTAAGAAGCCAATGAATATACAACGTAGAACCAATCACTTTGACCTACTGAAAAATGAGCTCAAATGTTATAACTGTCATAACTTTGGCCACAAAGCTGCAAACTACCATTTGAAGAAGTACAAGGCAGATCCAAGGATAAATCCTTTAGCTAGAAATGCCAGCACATGGAAAAAGAAAGACAGTGAAAAATGTGGTCTAGTACTTTCATCTCAAAATCAAAAAGACCCGTGGTATATAGACAGTGGATGTTCCAAGCACATGACTGGAGACAAGGATAAGTTTTTGTCTATAAGTAAAAGCAAAACAGGAAATGTAACCTTTGGAAATGATGAACCAAGTAAAGTCTAGGGTAAAGGGATGGTGAGTTTGAGTAATGGTAAAGGAAAATCTTGGGATAACATAATTTTCTCAGTGTAATTCAAATGTGTGACAGAGGATTTGAAGTGGTGTTCACTTCCAAGGATTGTAATATAAAGTTTGTAAACTCAGGACAAGTGGTGGCTAAAGGCATAAGGACATAAAACAATGTATATGTGATGAAATAAGATAAATAAGAGTGTCATCTCAGAAAACACGATGAGAGCTAGTTATGGCATAGGTTACTTGGACATCTAAACTTTTACCACTTAATCAAGCTCAAAAATCTTGAGGTAGTAAAATATCTTCCAAGAATATCAAAGCCACAAGATTCTGTGTAAACCCTATCAAGTAGGAAAGCTAACCATGACACAGTTTAAATCCAAGAACTCTACTTCAATAGATAAACCACTCCAATTAGTTCATATGGATCTATGTGGAACATCAAGACAAGAAGGCACAGGGAAGGAAAGTTGCTTCATGTTGATCATTGATGATTACTCCAGACTCACTTGGGTTTCTTTCCTCAAAGAAAAGATGAATCATTTGAGAAATTTAAAATATTTAAGGCTTTAACTAAGAATCAAATAGGCAACAGATTAAAAATTGTGAGATCAAATAGAGGAGGAGAATTTATGTCAATAGATTTCAAGGAGTTCTGTGATAAACATGGGATCAAAAGAGAATACACAATCCCAGGAACCCCATAGCAAAACGAAGTAGTTGTGAGACAAAACATAACAGTTCAGCAAATGGTTAGGTCAATGATGAATGAGAAGAATATTGGTCAAACCTACTGGGTAGAAGCAATACACATAACAATCAATATTCTTAATAAATCTCACCTCAGACCACATAGTGACAAGACACCTTATGAGCTGTGGCATGGAAGACCTGCTACAATCAAACACTTCAAAGTCTTTGGGAGTAAATTCTACGTAAATAATAATAATGAGAACCTTGGCAAGTATGATGACAAGGTTGATGAAGGCATCTTCTTAGGGTATGCTACAAACATAAAAGGATACAGACGCTATAATAAGAGGCTGCATAAATTGGTTGATTGTATTGACATAAAAGTTGATGAAGGAGTCCCAGTAAGAAAGGTGAACAATACTGAATCAACGATAGAGGATATAGGTGAAGTTGAAGCTAAACAGGTCCAAGAATAAGAACAAGAAGGCTCTAAGTCAGAGGAATATGTAAATACTCAGGCAGACTCAAATCAATAGACAACATCAAATTCTTCCTCCAGAATTACTCAAAATAATCATCCTACAAGTTAGATAATTGGTGAGAAACAAAAAGGTGTACAAACCAGGAGAAGGATAATAAAAAACACCAAGAAATCACGTATAGCCTTCATATCCATGGTGGAACCCAAAAACTTCAATGAAGCCAGTGAAGATGTAAATTTGTTGAAATCAATGAACGAGGAACTGGATCATATTGAGAAAAACAATACTTGGGAGCTCGTTCTTAGATCGAAAGATAAGAATGTAATTGGCTCCAAATGGGTGTTTAAAAATAAAATGAATGAACAAGGACAAATTGTCAGGAATAAAGCACGATTGGTATGTAAAGGGTATGCTCAAATAGAAGGAATGGATTTTGATGAAACATTTGTGCCTGTAGCAAGATTAGAAGCTATTAGAATGTTTATTTCCTATGCTTGTCATAAAGAGTTTAAAGTCTATCAAATGGATGTCAAGTCATCCTTTCTAAATGGAGATCTAAAAGAAGAAGTATATATGGAATAACCAGAGGGTTTCCAACTGTTAGATAACCCTGAATTTGTCTGCAAGCTGAAGAAAGCCTTATATGGGTTGAAACAAGCTCCTTGTGCCTGGTATCACAGACTGGATACGTATCTACAAGACAAAGGGTTCAAGAGAAGAAAATTTGACAACAATCTATATATAAAAATAAAAGGTAATGATCTGCTCATTGTGTTGGTCTATGTAGATGACATCATCTTCAGTAGTAATAATGCTTCAATGGTAAAATGGTTTGCTTCTGCCATGCTGTCTGAATTTAAAATGTCTATGATAGGGGAACTGTCATTTTTTCTTAGCCTACAAATTACTCAGAGGTGTGAAGGAATATTTAATTCTCAAGAAAAATATCTAAGAGACATGTTGAAAAGGTTTCAAATGGAAGATTCTAAACTTATGAGCACACCTATGGTCACTGGATGTAAGTTAAGAAAGGATGATGATTCACTTGATGTTGATCAAAGTTCAGATAGGTCTATGATAGGAAACCTATTGTACATCAAAAAATCATGTCCAGACATAATGTATGTTGTTGGAATGGTAGGAAGATATCAGACAGCACCTAAACATAGTCATTTGTTAGTTGTCAAAAGAATATTCAGATACTTGAAAGGAACATTGGACTATGGCCTATCATATCCTAGGAATCACAATTTTCAACTATCAGTCTATTCAAATGTCGATTGGGCTAACTGCGTGGATGAAAGGAAAAAAACGAGTTGAGGTGCATTCTTCTTAGGAGATTGCCTTGTATCATGGTTGAGAAATAAGGAAGGTTCCATTTCCTTATCAACTACAGAAGCTGAATACATTGCAGTTTCCATTTGCTATACTCAAGTATTGTGGATGATTCAGACACTTGCAAACTTGGAGGTAAAATGTATTGCATTGGTCCCAATTCATTGTGATAATACCAGTGCAATCAATCTATCAAAGAACCCTGTGTTTCACTCCAAGACCAAGCATATACCCATCAAGTATCACTTCTTGAGGGAACATGTGAACAACATTGTTGTTTCTTTGCATTATATTCCTTCCAAAGATCAGATTGTTGATATCTTCATTAAACCGCTTGCAAAATCTCAATTTCAGTATCTATGCAAGAAATTGGGAGTGAACCCATTATCAACCTAAGCGGGTCCATCCTGTCAAGGGGAGTATGTATTGGTTGAATATATGATACCTATGAAAAGTACTTCAACAACTTAGGGGGAGAATGTTTTCTTTGACATTGATGTCAAATGGGGAGAAAAGGAGTGGTATCGATGCTATAGTTGGAGATCTAAGTAGATCAGTGTAGTCGTTCAGGGTTTCCATCAATGCCAAAGGGGGGTATTGTTGGCATGTTTAGAGGAAGAGTGTGATTGTCATTGATGGAAATATCAGAGTGTGCATCGATGGAAACATAGGAACAACGTAAGATTAGGTGAAGAAGAAAAAAGTATGTAGAGATCAAAGCTCGTGAGAGATAGTGTTCTGAGATGTGTAGACGAGATCCCATACATCAAGGCTCACAGAAGGATCAAAGGTTGTGGCCTTTGACACTTAGATATTTGAGAAATCCAAAGCTCAAGAGGAGGAGCGACAGTGGCCGTTGGATCACCAATATTGATTACCCAATGTCTGTTAGATCAGAGTCCAGTGACCAGAGGAAGCGCAGAGGAGAAGTACAGATCTGATCCATTAGATTAGAGCGTCGAGGACCAACAACTGTCAAATCCAGTATAAATGCGAAGAGGATAATGGCTGAGAGTCATCCTACAAATCCGCGAAATGTGAAATCACGATGAGATTTGAACCATTGGATCCATAGGACACATGGCGAGAGATCAACATTTCGCTGAATTGCAAACTAGAAAATTCAAAGGTGAGTTGTCCTCCAAATTCATGAAATGCGAAGTCCCGATAAGATCTGTATCATTGGATCATAGAGGGTTTTGGTCCGTTGATCTGGAGAAATTTTCAGAAAATCGGTAGTTGAGAGTTGGAAGAGTCATGGTTGTCTCAATTTCAAACACCCGAAACGTGAAGTCGCGATTTGATCACAATCGTCCGATCAATTTCGAGTGGAAGGATAGGATAAGCTAAAAAAGTTGCATCGCAGAAAGATCGAGTCGTCGATCCAATATCCTGATCAAACAAACAAAATTCTCTTTGGATATAGAGATGCGAGGAGTTTACACTCAGGAAAGTTTTAAATTTGAAATCCCCAAAATGCGAAGTTCCGTCAACCGTCAGATCTGGAGATCAGACAATGACCATTAGATCATGACAGACCACGTCAACATACCATGTCAACAAGGATAGGTGGAAGACTACGTCATTAAGGACACGTGGCGCAATTAGACAATGACAAGTGTCAAGTTGATTCGGCATTTCAGGTACATGGAAATCACAAATTTGAGTGACACATGGCAGCTTCTCGGCTCATGATATGTCATTGAATGACGCAAGATTTATGTCACTCTGGGAGTTTTTCTTCGGGAGTTTTACCACCAATACTCGCTCAGAGACCCGAAGTCCCGAAGGCTGAATTGCCGGAGCAGAGGATAGTTGTTGGATCAAAGAGGACACGCGTCAGTGGATTGTCAACTCCAGGAAAAAGCAAAGGAAGGATGAACGGGAGTTTGAGAATTGAAATCTTTGAAGTCTAGAGACACAAAGGAGATATTGTCTGTTGATCTAAAAGGGACATGCATTAATGGATCGTGGACTTCGGGAGAAATGCTCCAAGAGAAAATGAGAACTTGAGAGTTGAATCTCCAAGAGCCCAGATCGCAAAATCGATCTCGTCCATTGGTTTGGAGGGACACGTGTCATATGATCACTGAGACTAAGGATCACACGTGGATAAAGGAAAGAAGGAAGAACCATCGATTGAAGAGGACAAATGTGAGAATGTCTTCCATTGCGGAAGATATCCAGTCAGCAGCAATACGGCTTCAGAGTTGAAACCCCCAAAGCTCGGATCACAAAGGAAGCCTCAGCCGTTGATGGAGGAAGGAGATATTTGGTCCGTGGACTCGAGAAGAAAGATATGAACCATCCATTCAAGAGCATCGTCAAGATCGTGAGATTGATGGTCGTGCTCCATTGCAGGGCCAGAACATTCTCGGGAATTAATTTGTCATGAGTGGGCCGCAATTGAAACCATGGTTTTGGAGAAAGGATGCATGGAGGCTTGTGGTGAATTGTTGGGCGAAAAGAAGTTTGGTCTAAACCACCTTTGGATGCGCCCGCAATCTCTTGGTCACATGAAGCTCATATCCTAAGGTCATATCATGAAATGGAGCAAGCGCTCACTAGACAGAAATTGGGAAGAACCTTTTGAATAAGCGCTTGGTCACTGTCGATGGTCACGGGAAGGAAGGGGTTAGAAGCCAAGGAATCCATATTTGTCTGGATGTAACTGACATAGAAGATGAAGAGACTAGACTACCAGAGAAGCTAAGGAATCTCAAAATCCGATGATGAACTCATAGGCAACAGAACCACCAGAGAAGATGAAGAGTTGTCATGATGATCAAGAGATGAATCGACATGACAAATGCATGCAAAACAAAGAAGTGAAGTGATTATGTTGTTGAGCTATGCAGAAGTAAGGAAGAGTTGTAGTGAACAACCTATAGAGAAGAACAATGACGCAGTGAAGAGCAAGCAGAGGTATTGTGCATGAAGGATGAAGAAGGTACATAGAGAGTATAAAAGCACAAAACAAATAATAGATGATGGTTGTTGTTGAGAGTGATTCATGCGAGTAGAGAGACATGAATGTAGGAGAGCAAAGAAGCATAGCAGAACAATTATGAGACTAGTAAGCCATAGATAAATGTTATATCATTGTGATAAAGTTATAAAAAGAAAAGATTTATATTTCAGGGTGGTTGGGAGGTGCTAGGGAGGATTGGTGTCCTCAGAGTTTCAAGTGGGTGCTTGAACATAGGGAGTTGTAGCTTCCATCTGGTTGCAGCCAGAAAAACCAGGGTGAAAGTGTGGTGCAAGGGAGAACTATTGTTCTTTGTTATACAGGTTGGTGTCTGTGTGACTGGAAGTTGGTGCTTCCACCCAGTTGGTGTTGGAACACTCAGGGAGTTGGTGCTTCTTTCTAGTGGGTGCTAGAGAAACCAGAGAGTTGGTGCTCTCAGCAAGTTGTTGTTTTTAAAACAGAGGTTGTAGCCTCAAGAGGAGTTGGAGCTATTAAGAATGATAATGTAAAGAAAATAAATATTAGTTATCATATCAAGAAGAAGAGGTTTTTCCCTTTATGTGTTTCCTCAGGAAATATCTATCTCTCTGTATTTCATGTGTGTGATTGATGTTTAATATTCTATTTCTTACTTCCCTGCATCATTGTGATCATCATTGAGTGTTCCGTGAAGAGTTTAAAATGGGCATAATTGTTTAAGCACAGTAACAAATGATTCACCCGCCCTCTCAGTTGTTCAACAAAGTCCTACAAGGTTATCTTCTTCTTCTTGTAGAAAAATGTCAAAAAACAATTCTCCATGTTTAAAATGAAAGTACCCAATGTTTCCATATACAATTAGCCCCGAATTATATTAACAACTTCATTATACATAGTTCTAACATTGAATCAGGATATAAATTTACAATCATAAATTGTTAGTTATAAATTGTTAATTCCATATTGTTCATCACCAAAAATATTTTTTCTTCTCAATTATATATGACTCTAAAATTAATAATTGATTCATCAAATCGAATTTAATGTCATTTTCCTTATCATCTACACAATGAAAAATGTTAACATCCTTTACTTGAATTGTCCCTTTAAATTTTATTATTTTAAAGTAGAAAGTTGAAATACCTTTGTAAGAAAACCCTCCTTCCTTGTTTTTTTTTAATGAAATCGACTTTTATATTTTTCACTTCGTAAGACAATTGAATATTTGGAAACTTTAAATACTCCTTTAATAAAAACAACCTTGTCTTGGTTCATCTTTTAATACTTTTCACTCTTTTTCTTAAAAGTCACTTTTGAACTTGTACTCGTCATATTTTTAGTCCCTACCTGCACGAGGGACTATAGTTTTCTATCACGTAGTCAAACCAAATTGACCATCTATTAAATCAGTCAAATTTCCAACCATTTCCAAACTTTTCATGAAATTCTACATTAACTTTATATATTCTTAAAACTAAATGTATTTTCTTATTTATAAAATTTCACAAATCTAATTTTGTATTAGTTGATAGCTATTTGATGTAACTTTATTCCCCTAGTGTATGTTATTTTCCCCCAAATTATCATAAATGAAAAATGGTTTTAAAACAATTTAGGGCTATTTTGCAAAGAAATAAGTTAGATCGTGAAAATAATGCATTCAACAGGAACATGGCTTTGAAAATCATATAATACAGTGGAGAAAAGGGTATTTCCATGCCTTTGACACGAACTTGAATGATCCACCATGCTATGAAAAAGGTTTTTAAGAATGATAGTCCACTTGACATGTGGAATAAATCCAACCCTCTCTATCCATAAATCTACATGAAAGAAAAAAATGTACATAAACCAATTTTATGAACTTAAAACAATTGAAAAAATGGTTGAAACTAAAGCAACTTATCCATAAATAAGTTGGCCATGAATGAAATTTACCTTTTCCTAGAATATTTTGTTTACTCAGTGATAAATGGAAAGAAGCAATGAAGGATGAAATGAAGGCATTAGAGATGAATGCCACATAGGACCTAGTAGAACTTTTAAGTGACAGGAAAACTATAGGTTACAAGTGGCTCTACAAGTCAAAGAAAGGTGTTGATGATAAAGTGGAAAGGTACAAAGAAAGGTTGGTTGCGAAAGGATATTCTCAGAAAGAAGGTATTGAATTTCATGAGAGTTTTTCACCAGTGATTAAGATTGTTTCAATTCGAAGTGTGTTAGCATTGGTTGCATTACTTGATTTGGATTTGGTGCAGCTAGATGTTAAAACTGTGTTCTTACATGGAGATTTGGATGAGGAAATTTACATGGAATAACCTGAAGGGCTCCTTCAAAATGACAGCAAGAAATTTGTTTGCAGGCTCAGGAAATCATTGTATGGTCTAAGGTAGTCACCCAGACAATGGTACAACAAATTTGACTCTTTCATGGTTAGTCAGAATTATACAAGGAGTGAGTATGATCATTGTGTCTACTTTAAGAAATTGAATAATGACATATTCATTATCTTAGTATTGTATGTTGATGATATTCTTTTAACAAGAAAAAGCATAACTGAGATCAACAGGTTAAAGGCTCAGATGGCTCAGACGTTTGATATGAAAGATCTAGGAGCAACAAGGCAAATTTTGGGCATGGAGATATTCAAAGACAAGAGGAATGGTAAGATTTGGTTGTCACAACAGAAGTATGTTTAGAAGATACTTTTGAGGTTTGGTATGAACGATGTGAAACCAGTTTTAGTCCCTTTAGCTTTCCATTTTAAGCTTTCTTCAAGTTTATGTCCTAGTACAAGAGAAGAAAAGGAATATATGTCTCGAATACCATATGCTAATGCAGTAGGAAGTCTAATGTATGCAATGGTTAGTACAAGGCCAGAAATTTCACATGTAGTTGGGGTTGTCAGTAGGTATATGGAAAATCCAGGTAAAGAGCACTGGGCAGCAGTGAAATGTGTGCTTCGGTATTTGAGAGGCACAAGTGATTATTGTATCACCTATAACAGTGGTTGTGAATTAGTATGTTGATATGTTGATTCTGATTTTCCAGGTGATTTGGACAAGAGAAGGTCGACTTCAGGGTATGTATTTACTCTTGTAGGTGGAGCTATTAGTTGGATGTTGAAGCTACATAACATTGTTTCTTTATCCACTACAGAAGCAGAATACGTAGCTGCTTCACATCCTTGCAAAGAGGCAAATTGGTTGAAAGGATTGTTTGGTGAGTTTGGAAGGATGCAGAACAAAGTAAAGGTACTTTGTGATAGTCAAAGTGTTATTCACTTGGCTAAGAATCCATCCTACCATAGTAAAACAAAACATATACCTATCAAGTACCATTTTGTAAGACAGGTCATCGATGAAGGTGGAGTCTCGCTTGAGAAAGTGCATACAAAAGAGAACTGTGAAAACATGTTCACAAAACCAGTATTGTTAGAGAAGCTATGATGGTGCTTGGCATAACTTCTCTTGGCTTGCAGAAAAGGTGATGAACAAAAGAAGGAGCAAGGTATCAAGTTAATTGTTGTCAAGGTGGAGATTGTTGGAAACTGGTGACAACGAATTCCTCCAGGATTAGGATTTCAGATCCTATAATCCAGCATTGGTTGTAACCAATAAGGCCAAGTTAGAATATGGATGAGATTGCATTTAATAATTAGTTTCTTGTGTAAATGTATATAAATTTATGTAAGCCTGTAGAGGAAGAGATGGGTGTGAGTGAGTTGTTGTAATCTCCATGATCTGAATAATAAGACAACTAATGCCTTCGCTTGGTGGACATAGCCCAACGTTTGGGTGAACCACGTTAAATCTCCGCGTCTCTTAATTCAATGTGACTATGCTTGGCTTATGATATTTGTGTTTCCGCATTTATGAATATAACATTATACACATCACTCTTATTAAACAATCCAACCAAGTTTTATCCATGGCTTCATTATACAGATCACTCTTATTAAAAAACTAACCAGGTTTTATTCATGGCTTCATTATACACATCACTCTTATTAAACAAACCAACCAGGTTTTGAGAGTGTGCAAGGCCACTGTGACTATAGAATATGAAACTATCACTCTCATAATTTAAAGTTGCATGTTTCCCCATAAAGATTATTTGATTTCAATGACAATATGAAAACTCTTCTATGTAGTCTAGGATTGACGTTTCCCTTTTCCTCAAATTCTAGACTCATTTGCACAAAACTTGTTGATAATGTACATGTAATAATTTATCTTTCATTTTACTTACCATTTTCTTCCCGGTCTTAGTTTTCACCAAACTTCACCATATGAGTTTTCAACTTTCTTATATTCAAAATACATCCCTGCTTCTCCTATCCAATCAATTAAATTTTCATCTATTAGGGTACTAACATAATTTGTAATTTCAACTCTTACATTGCCTCTTTCTTTTAGAAATTTAAGTAATTATCTGGTTTTTTCTTATTGACTCATCATATACCATCACTTTTAAAATCTACTTAATTTTTAAAACTGTCAAATTAACAAGTCGTTAATCTGTATCCATTTTTATTTGTGTGTGTGTGGCTCTGAGATCTTAGATAAGAAACTGTAATCATTTCCAAATCAAATTGTAGCAAATAAAAGAAGCGAACAATCCCGCGAGAGATTTCAACTCTCTCAGATATAAGCATAGACTCCACCCACACACAGTGCTCAGACTCTGAAATGAGATTGTGAGATACACACAAATTGCACCCATAATGGGTCTTTGGGTGTGCTAGAAAAATCTCATATCTTTCGTGACTCACATCACGAACATACCCATGGGCCATTGGTATGCTATATAAAATACCAACCTATGGAGAAAGAGTGCTTAGATTGAAGGGTCTTTTGTTGTCAAACATAAATAATAGTAGTGACTTCTCTTGTTTTTATGGGTGAAATAGAGATTTTATGTTTGATTTTGAGAGTTTTTATGCAGTTTCTTTAGTGTGTGTTGGTAGTAGAGGATATTAAAGCCTCAAGGTAAAATAATCCATCATTAAAGGGTAAGAGAAGAGAGGTTTTAAATGTAATCTAATCTACCTACAAGCACATGGAAGGGTAAGAGAAGAGAGGTTTTAAATGTAATCTAATCTACCTACAAGCACATGGTCTACTCTTGGAGATTTGCCCCATAGAAATTAGACACTCATTGTGAAGATAGTAGATTGTCTATGCTACTACTTTATTTGAAATCTAGTTGTCCTCTCTCATTCTTGATTGTTGTGACCATTAGCGAGACTACCTTTGTACACTTGGGCATGTCCCTTCCCTTTACAAATGTATTAGAGAATTGTTGTTATAATAGAAACAACAAAAATAAATGTAATACATAATAATTAAATGATTGGAAAAAATAAATGGTCGTGTCTAATTATTCTCCTCCTACATAAATATGTTTGAAATCACTATTTTTTATTGTTTAAAGTCCATTTCTCAATGCAAAAATAGTCACTCAAATCTACCAATTTCTTGCAAAATAAATATAACACTCCCATGTGAAAATTAATTCTTATAAAAAAACAATCATAATAATGGACAATCACAATCACAAGTAACCAAATTTATACCTTTTTTCCATAGCCATCTTGACATTTTTATGTCAACATAAGGAAGTAACTAATTTTGCTTCGATTGATGTTTTTGTTTGGGAAAGGCGAGCTCACCACGTCCAACTACATGCATTAACTCCCTACTACTATATGCATGTAAATGCTTCTAGAGGAAAAGCACTGATAATTGTAATCTCATATATAACCAATCATATGGTGTAAAGCAGACATATTTCCAGACTATTTCCAGTCATATCAATTCATTGCCTTTGTAGCAATAATATTACATTATATATTGCTCTGAAAACCACTTAAGCAGGAATATGATAGTTTTAAACTTCACGAAAATGAACCCGAACCCCTCTGTGAAACAATGATCTCAAAATATGTGCCCATGAATTTCAATCAACAACGATATTCGAGCCAAGCATTATTACACTGTCGACTTTAATTTGATCCGAATGAAAATGCTTTTGCATCCAGCCCAACTTGCCAAAACTGTGGTACAGATATTACGTAAAGTGCGGGAACAAATCGAATTAAGAATAAACTGTTCTATGCGATCAAACCAATATTCGTGCAGGATTATTACACTGTGAACTTCAATTTTATCCGAATGAAAATGCCTCGGCATTCAGCCCAATTTGTCAAAACTGTGATACAGATATTACGTAAAGTGCAGGAACACAATGAATTAAAAATAGAACTGTTGGATGCAATCAAACCAATCAGCGGAAGAAAACCATGGCTCTGAACATTGGTATGTTGCAGGATCTTCGGGCTCCAAGCAGGAGCTAAGTATCATATTTTGCCCGAGATCGAGGTCTGGTAAGGCCATATTGCTGCATGGATCGAAAAGATTGCAGTCGGTGGGCAACCCTTCCTCGGTACTTAATACATATGGATGCATATGGAATTGAGGTTCTGCTGCAGTTTTCGAGTGCATGTTGTTGATTACATCGCTAATGGTTTTCTCTCTGCTGTTCATGTAATTTCCTGAAACCAAGCTATGTACTTGCAGCCAGGACTCCTGCCCCTGCATTGATGTAACGCTGTCTGACATGCCATGATACAATCCTTTGATCATGGAATCTGATGGGCATGTCTTAGGTTCGAATTCTGGTGAGTAAGTACTTGGCATATAAGAGGACGGATGGTGATTTCCATCAGGCCATGCACTGTGGATATTACTGATGGCGCTGTTGATCGAATCCATGGTATTGGCCGGATCATGGAACCCATCAATTAATTGCTTCAAGTTTTCAATGGATTCTGCGTCTCGGGCTACATATGCTGTGCGGTTATAGAACAACTCTTCGGCTCCCCTGAGAATGCTAACTATTTCGCCAATGTGAGAGAACGCAGAGCCCTTGTTCTCATCTTTCACCGTATGGCGAGTGGTACCGGCGTCCTTGCAAGGAGAAAACGATGATACATTTTCATTGATACAGAGA